>OX328127.1:85441122-85611122 GCA_946811695.1 Gonocerus acuteangulatus
AGTGTAGATGAGTCTGAGGAAGGATACACAGATCGGCGAATATATATTGTCAGACCAGTTCCTGGAGCTTCTGCCATTTCGAAGAAAGTACAGTTTCTTTCCGGTTATATCAAACATTTCGGGAAGTTGGCTAAAATTATATAAAATTCTTGTCTGTTTGTTACATATAAGACGCATTATACTTTCGAGCATAACAAAACGCCAATTGTAACACGCTTAATGGAAATTTGGCATTATTATTTTATTTAAAGGTAATGCACTGCAGGTGGAATCACTTTTTTTTTCTTTCTTTTTTTTTTTTGTTAAATGCAGTTCGTATTTAATCCTACGCCAATGAATAAAAGGAAAAATATATTAAATGTTAAAGAAAAAAACACAAAAAAATTATTTAATAAAAATACATCCTTTTTTCGAAGAAGCTAAACGGTCAAAAATAAAAAATATTGCAATAAATTGATATCCTAACATTTTGAGGATCAAGATAGAAGAGCACTTCGCTTTTAAACAATTTCTTATTTATTTTATTTATATATTCATAAACATCCGCAACAACGGCTATTCGTCCAATATGATTGTAACATGTACTTATACATATCCTTATACATACAATTGTTACACATAATTATATAATTAAACAATTTAAATTATACCTATATTTACATCTACCTATCCTAGAATACTTCTAATTATACAATTATGCATAAAGTATATATTTATATATACACGTGTAATAGAATTTGGATTGTTAAGCTTTCAAAGAAAACAAAGAAGTTTAACCCACAAGACTAAGGATTGGACAAACACGGTTTAGTCACTGACAACTGCTTTCAAGGGGTCTCCCGTGGTCTAGTGGCTAGCGCGCTAGATTCATAAGCGGGAGATGGTGGGTTCGATCCCCACCGGCGGAAGGAATTTTCTCATCTCAGGGCTCCCTGAGAAAATTCATGGCTGCACCTTGGACGTCGGCGCTAATGGCCAAGATTTGTCCATTGTCTTTGAAATCACAAAGAAAAGCAAGATTTTTCAAAAAAACTATCACTATCCTGAGCGGAAATTACTCAATCCGACTTCTCAACATTCACTGTATAAAAAATACAAATACATTTCTCAAATGCAATAAAAAATACCAACAACAAATTATTAACACATTCATTGCCCACTAGTTAAGCGGTATCTTTGCGAGGGGCCCACTCGTTTTTTTACGGAAATCTTGAGAAAATTACTATTATAAATCAAATTAAAAATTAAAGTACCAATATATGTAACATTAACCTCATTTTTACGTTCAACCCGCCAGGCGGGTGGTGGGCCCCGTGGTAAGGCACACCCGCCTGGCGGGTTGTGGGCCTTGTGCGTACGTCAGGATTTCTATCAATAAATAAATTTGTAGGGTGGTTTTTGTAGTAAAAATGTCATCAATGACATTTTATTACGTCTTCCCAATTAATATAAATGTAAAAAAAAATTTTAATTTTTTTTTTTTTAATTTTTTTTATTTATTATTATTATCATTATACTAAACTAATTATTAAAACATTATAATAAAACAACAAGAAATAATTATTAATTAAATAAACGAATAAACGACAATAATAAACAATATAATTGAAATATAATTTACATTCTATAGGAACTTTTATTGTCTTCTCCCGAATTTTTCTTCCAGACATTATGTAACTAAAATATTAAAAATAAAATTAAAATTACTCTCATTTCAGTTATTAGACTCTCTGAATTCCAGAATAAATTAAATTAGTTAAATCAGAGACAAGCAGAAACCAATACCGTCGGAAAGAAGCAAACCGAAACGCGTTGGGGTTTTACCCCTATTAATACCCCAATGTATTAAGCCACTATAAAATACACAGGTTACATGCTTACAGGAAAAAAATAAACCCCAAAAACAAACATAAAATAAAATGAAATATTAAATAAATTAAATGTTGTTTATATTTGTCACACATGATAGGAAAGTTATGTTTGTGTTATTTCTTAATTGTAATAGTGGTAACCATCAGAATGTGCGGACGCACAGTCAGTAATCGTCGCTTAGAATTTTTTTTTTTTTTTTTTTTTTTTTTTTTTTTTTTTTTTTTTTTTTTTTTTTTTTTTTTTAAGGCGCATCTACAACATGGCCATTAGCGCCGGGCTATCTACAGGTTGCCACCCTTTTATAATGCCAACACGTGGTCGGTCACCCATTCAGGTACTGACCACGCCCGACGTTGCTTAACTTCGGTGATCTACGGGAACCGGTGTATTCAACGTGGCTATGGCCGTTGGCGCTTAGAATTTTATTATAAATTTATAAAACACAAAAGATAGATAAACAAACGAATTACTTCAAAGTAATTTACGAAATATTTATTCATTTAATTGTTAATACCCCTTTATAAATAACAGATTTTTGGGTTGGGTAAGGTTACCATCCTTTTCTAGCCAGGATCGAGCTGGTGCCTTATCGAAAGCCATCGCCCCCTAGCAATACCATCAGTCACAGGCAAGGAGTGTCCATGCTGTCCCAACACTCATCATTTATGCAAAAAGTTATAACTCATTTACTAAATGCAATCCCTCCAATAATCATTTATTTTGCTCTACATGTTTCATGTTATCTTGACGCCTCTTCAGGAGCACTTGAAATTATAATATATAATTTTTAGACAACTTTGTTCAGACACGATCACGTTTAAACTGCCAGGATCAATCTTGGCTACTGTTGATTACCTGTTTAAAATAGATTGTGGTAGAGTAAAATAAGTTTTAGTAATTACATAAAATAACTAAAATATTCTTTAACAAATATTTAAAAAAAAAAAAAATATCAAAATATTTAATTTTACTTAATTATTTTCCATTCTATGTGATTTCTCCCCTTATGAAATATTCTAAGAATGTCAAAATTAAAAGTAGTTAAGTAAAGATGGAATGGTTGGGATTCGGCTAAAGAAACCTCAATATGATTTTTTTTAAAATAAAAAATCTATATTTTGGACGTTTCGGCTACTAAATAAATATTCGTCAGCTAAAATGACAAGAAAAACAGAAATTAATACAAAAAAAAGTTTATAATTGACATAAATAACAGAACTATAAATACACTTAAGTTATTATAAAAGAACAATTTGGTCTTAAATTCATAGAATGAGTAGAATGAAAATCAAAAGAAACATAACAAAAAGAAGAAAAAAGGCTATTATATTGAAGTTTATATAGGTAAATAGGTTCTAATGGTAACATTAATTAATTATAACAAACAAATAAGATACTACATACCTATGGAAGTGCCTGGACGTCCAAAATATAGATTTTGTATTTAAAAAAAAAATCATATTGAGGTTTCTTTAGCCGAATCCCAACCATTCCATCTTTACTTATCACCTCGACGGCTAACTATCTAATCATCATGTTAAAAGTATTTTTTTTTTTTTATTTTTTTTTTTACGGCGCATCTACATCGAGGTCATTAGCGCCGGTTAAAAGTAGTTGTGTCAAAATAAGACTATGTTTTTATAGCATGATCAACCATAGTAGTTTTGTTGTCACTGACGTCAAGGTTTTTAGCTCGGTGTTCTTCTACATAAATTTTGTCTAAGGTGAAGGCTGTAATGTTTGTTAGTGCTTCTAAAAAAGCGTGAAGATGACTTGAAACTTGTTGAGAAAAAGAAAAGTATATTTAAGAAATTGAGACTAGAAAAAGAGTTTTCAAGTCCTGCCACATGAAAATACTCAGAGATAAATAGAGTCACCAACTTATAATAATACTCATTACTAAGGCTTACTAAACCGTCAAATTATTGAAATAAACAAGTAACGCCTGCAACAGCAAAAAGGCTAACATGCAATACAGTCCAATCTTGCGGAACAAAGAACGTTCAAATTGTAGGCGCAACTTTAGGCTGTCTTACAGTAAGCTGACTTTAATTTCTTTATACACAACTTCACAACTTAGTCAATAAGCTCGTAAAACTGACTACCTACTTGGTCACTAATAAGAAAAGCAAACGTCATTTAAAAAAAAACAGTGAATTCTGCAACCAGCAATACTTTACGGTCTTGCAAAATGAGGAACGTTATAACTGAAGGCGCAGCATCAAGCGGCCTTGTGCCACTTACACTGTATATTTTTTATTTATAAGCACTGCATCTGAAGGCGATTACCTTATCAACAAGTTTAATAAAAAATATAACCAAGTAAAGAAGACGAGTCATAAAAAGTCATAATGAAGCTTACGTAAATTAATTAAAAGAAATTATTTTGTACATTTGCTTTCAGCGCGGTTCCTCCCCCACCCCCCTTCCATAGGGAGAAACCCCGCTTGTAGGGCCACATGAAACAATCCGGAAGTGCCGACTAGAAACTTTTACGTTTCAGAACCCCTGGAGAACGAAAATAACGGTGGTTCAAATTTGTTATTTGTTTCCGCTCTATCGCAGTGATGAAATTTGGTACAAAAATCTTTCGTCTAATTAGAAAGGTCGAATTCGTTAACCAGCTAAATCCGTCTACTGGAACATGGGTTTTGGAGCGAAATTCGCACAAAAAAACGTCTTTACGTTACTTTATATGCTTGCAAGTACTCGTTTTATAGGTTTCCTGGCCTAAACGAATGAGACCATTTTTAAAGCAATAGCTTTAACAGTTTTCAAGAAATGTGTAAAAATAGTTATTGAATAAAGGTTTTGGTTTGGGTACTTAGAATCATGGGAAGCGGTTAAAATATTTTCTCTTTGTTTGAAATTCATATAAAGAATGATGTTAGAATTTTGGTTACCTACGTTTGGAGTTAGGGAAGGATGGAAGAAAAATATTTCATTATTAGACATGAAAAGTTATAGTAACTTCGTATATTTTCCTTAACATCTCGAAAAGGGTTGGGAAATCGTAGTAAGTGGCTAAAATCTTGCCAGGGGCTAAATGCGAGAGCAGACCCGCAATCTTCACAGTGAAATGTTATCAGTCTGTTCCGTATGAAATGTCAGTTGTGTTTCCTTTGCGATTTAACCCTTTCCCTTCTTTATTTCATTATTTACAAACATCATTGTTATTCATATAGAATTAAAGCTCTTTTATTCCTATTATTTAATCAGTAACTTGCGTACTGTGTTGTGTGAACGATCCTCTGAGAAAAAACTAAAACTTAAATTATGACTTCAACGGAAATCCGTATTATTTTTTGTTATGAATTTAAGCTCGGTCATAGCGCTGCTGAGGCGTGTATGAACATTAACACGGCGTTCGGGGAGGGAACTGTGAATGAACGAACTGGTGGTTTTCCAGGTTTCGAAGTGAAATGTTTGACCTTGACAACGAGGAGCGAGGAAGGCCAGAAACCAAGCTTGACAATGACCACCTGAAAAAAAGGGTTGAAGCTTGTTCCTCTAAAATGCCAAAGAACTTGGAATAGGAGCCATGGCAGTTTCAAGACATTTAAAGGAAATCGGCAAGTCGAAAACTGACATTTCATACGGTATAGCCTGATACAAGCCCCCTCTGGTGTACAAACTCTGAAGCTAGGTACATACTGTTTTGGTGATTGATAAAGAGATATTTATCAATGCCTTTCATAGTCAAAACTGAAAAACACCAAATTTTGAGTTGTGTCATTTCAGAAATACTACTGTGATATATATATTACAAAAAGTCCGACTCGCATGAACTGCAACATCTTAGCTCGGTTCCGTAATTATCTCTAGTCTAATTTGGAAAGATTAAAATAGAAGCAGTTATTATTTTGGTTCCATCTGTCTTGAAAGGTCTTTATTTACGATCTTACCTGGAAGGGTCGGCTAACACTAGAAACGGTCCCGCTAGTTACAAGGTCTTGGAATCTTGGAACTCTATATTTCTAACAATAAATTGTTTTTGTAATTTTACTTAACCAGTTTTATTGTCAAATACATTATCCAACTATAAGCAATATGCCAAAGATCTCGGAGTAGGAGCCACGACAGTTTCAAGACATTTGAAGGAAATCGGAAAGTCCGAAACTGACATTTCATACGGTCATCAATAGGAGCTTGTATACATTTCCTGGGGCAACTTAACCTATGCGCGACTGTAAGCCTCTTTTGTGCGTACGGCTTGGCATACCCCTTGGGCAGATTGACAATTTGAGCCGATTGCATTTTCTCACTTTAAGACTAAAAAAGCCACCCTCGTGACAGGTTTTTGCGATATCTAGCTGTAAGTTTTATGAGCTGTTTGAGCCAATGGAATGGGGGTTCCTCTCTGCTACCCGGTACTTTGAATATTTTAAACATTTTAGTTTACGCAGTCGGTCGGAGTGTGATACAACAAAAAAATATATATATATATATTAAAATGAGCAGCATGCTCTGTTTGACAGAAAGAGGGCTCATTGAGAAAGATTGAAAAAAGTCTGGGCACAAAGATATCATCAGGTCAACATTTGATAAAATAATATAACACTCGGAGCGGTATGGTTCTTAAGGGTTTTTGGGGTCGCAGATTACGATGAGTGGGTCGGTTAACCTTCATCACATCAGATTCAAGGTCATTTGAAGGTCAAATAGAGAAAGAGAAGTGTACATAAAATCTGAAGAATCAGAACCCGAAGTTTGTTTGACTCGCATGGCCCCGCAGATAATGAATTTTTGAATACGATTTTCATGTTTTTTCCACGTATTATTCTCTATTTGACCTTCAAATGACTCCCAGGAAATGGCGTAAAGGTCAAACAAACTATGGATGCGTACTCAAAGACCTAAAAAACGGATGAATAATTTTTTTTTCGAATTTTTCCTATGGGATTTTCTCTATTTAAACTTCAAATGACCTTGAATCTGATGAAGGTTAACCCACTCATCGTAATCAGTGACCACAAGATCCCCAAAAGGACCAAACCGCTCCGAGTTTTTTTTTAGATCAAACATTGATCTTTGGTATTAAACTTGAAATACTCAGTGAATTATAATAAAACAATTAAATTAAAAACATTAATTCCATAAATTCTACTTATTTAAGCACACTAAATTTATTCTTTTTTATAATGGATAAAATATTTATGTCAAATATTATAAAATATATAAACTCAGAAGAACTTCGCCCTTAAGAGATATATTGAGAGAGCCTTTTGATAAAATGCTGATCAATTATTTGAAAGAAATAAGGATTTTCTTAATCTACGACACATTTCTGAATAATAAAAAGAGATATTGAAAATATGTGTGAGAAAGTAATTTGTTTAATAAATGTGTGAGCACAAACGGTTTTTTTTGTGTGTGAAACTGTGTACTGTGTGATTTCGTCTATTGTTGATAAAAAATATATATATTTACGATTAGAATTATTTTGTATAGATGATCTGGTACTTTTTAAAAAATATGCAACTATTTTTCGATGGTATATGTAGTATAGATCAAATTTAGGTTAAAGCCCTTTTCGTTCCTGTTTGAATTGATTACGAAGCAAGAAAGCTCCTCTTTTTTAAAGAAAAAGCAAAACAAAACTGATGAGGATGGTGCTAATAACCTACATATAAAAAAAAGAAATTTCGGGTTTCCATTTGTAGGTTTTTACAATGATATAAGTTCTTTCCGCTTAATGAGATTCAAAAACACATCTCCGACGTAGCAGTCCAGCAGGCAAATCATTCTGCATTAAAGAGACTTAAAATATTAAAACTGTTCATATGGAGAGATTATTTATGAATTATAAATTACTATTATATAGCTAATTGCGAATTATATATATTGAAAAAACTGAAACTGCAGGAAGTTTGCCAGTTTTTCCCCCGTGGCTTTTTTTCTTTCTGTTTCTCAAACTGGATTATCACTTCTATTTGAATTCTCGCTGTGAAGATTGGAAAACTTAAAGCAGGTTCTTCTGCGGTCAGATATTTATAAAAACTGGACTTATCTTTAAAAAAAATATATAACGAGGCTTCATAAACTGTTATGAATGATGTAAGGAGTTTCTGAGGGATGAAATGTCACTGGAACGGGTTTCTGGGATAACCGACACCTAGTTGCATCTTCAAAAGGTACATTCTAACGGGAACTTAGATGGTAGCCAACACATAGACTCAATACGGCGCTAATGGCCTAGATGTTGATGCGCCGTAGGGAAAAAAATATAAAAAAAATTCAATACTATATTAAATACATAACAATGGATTATACGTTTATCCCTCTCCCCTCCGCATGGATTGATTTTACTCGTTCCAACTCCTTCATTCGTTTCCTACAGGAATGCTATAGTCCGAGTCATTTTCCAAAATTTAAAATTTTTTGGGTGCCAAATTTGTGTATGTTACCGGTAAAGTATAAAATCAGGCATTCTATAGAATGCCTAAATCCAGCCGGCAATGTAATAAAGCGTATCTATTTCATACTTTCCCTAGGCATTATATAGAATGCCTACTGGGCTTTAGGCAAAGTATGAAAGTCATGATTTGTAGCTTGTAGGAGTAACTACCGGCGGACGGCGGGGGCCTTCATGAACAGACATGAAAAGTTTTGGAAACTTCGTATACTTTCATTAATATCTCGAACACGGTTGGGAAATCGTGGTAAGCGGATAGAAACTATTTGAAAGCTTACTAAATTCTCTACAAATAGTTTCTGAAACTATTTTTTATTAAGTTATGTCAATCGGAGAAATAAGTGCTTAAAACTTCAAATACGTCTGTTTTGTTCTTATGAGAACGGGTTTTTGTCGTTCTTTATGTAATTTTTGTCTCTTTCCCTTAGTTTTTTATTGCTTTTTATTTTTGTAATTTCTTATGTTAGGAAAATGTATTTGCGTGTAAAACAGGATAGGAAAAATGAGACCAATTTTCTGTTGCTAGAAATAATGAATCATTTGGGAACTTCGTATACTTTCATTAATATCTCGAAAACCGTTGACAATCTTGGGAAGCGAAAGGTTACCATTCGAAAGCTTACTAAATGGTCTACAAAAAAGGTTCTGAAGAAAGTTTTGAATAAGCGATGTAAATCGGAGAAATAAGTGCTTAAACTTTGAAGTAATTGATTTCGTTTATTCGAACGGTTGTTTTTGTCTTTTTTTATTCCTATTTTTTCATTGCTTATAGTTGGATAATGTATTTGACAATAAAACAGATTAATTAAAATAAGAAAAACAATTCATTGTTAGAAATATATCAGGCTGTACCGTATGAAATGTCAGTTTTGGATTTGCCGATTTCCTTCAAATGTCTTGAAACTGTCGAGGCTCCTAATCCGAGTTCTTTGGCATGTTCCCTATTGTTTGCAATTGCTTATAGTAGTCAAATGTATTTGCCAATAAAACAGGATACGTATAATTAGAATATTTTATTTTTGCGGAATCTTGGGATTCTCAGATCCCGTATGAATATCTATTAGGCCCCCTTCGTATATTTTCCTAAATATCTCGAAAAGGGTTAGGAAATCGTGGCAAGTGAAATGTAACAGTTCGAAAGCTTACTAAATTCTCTACAAAAAATGTTTGATGGGGTCGTCACATTAGGAGAAATAAGTGCTTTCTATTTGTTTGTTTCCCGCAGTTTTTTTTTTTTCACTGCTCGTTATTTTTGTAATTTCTTATAGCAGTCAAATGTATTTGTCAGTAAACAGGATACGTATAATTAGAAGCAATATTTTGTTTGTTAGAATTCGAAGATGCCGTATAAATATCTAGATTACAGTACTGGTGTTGATTTCGTTCTTTAGAATTGTTCTTGGTATTCCCTATTTTCATCTGTTACCCATAGTTTTTTATTGTTAGTAGTTTTTTCTTATTGATAATAGAATATAAATCTATTTGGCTATAAAACAGGTTACGTAAAATTAGTAACAATATTTCGGAGATTTCTGAGCGAAATGCCTTGTAAGATTTTCTACCACCACGAACGGTGTTTTTCCTCTATTTTTATCCACTAGATAGGCTTTATTTGGCATATTATTCTATATATGTTTTATTAAGCAGGGGATTCTGATGAAATGTCGTGTTTTTGCTGTGGATTTTAATTACGATGTATCTAAGATTGGGTAACATTAGCGAGTCTTCATAGTTAAGAACCGACGACGGAGGTAGACTTATTGCTATGATTTAGTCTACATATGTATATTAAGTCCTAAATCCAAAAAATAAACTTCACAACGGTTAGATACTATGAGCGAATAGAGAGTCGGTTCAATGCCCTTAGAAACAGAAGGTCCGTAGGAAATTTACCTGCTAGGAGTTAATCCTTAAGAGCTGTAAATATACCCCAGGTATCTGCCGACACAAATACAAAGCCTAGCTACGGTACAGAGAGCAACTTAATGATATCATTCACCAAAATTTCTTAAACTATACTAGATTCCGAAATAACACAGTTCCAAACATTGGTTAAATACTAAATATTCATAAAGATTACTTAGTTGTAACCCGATTCATCAATTAGCAATCAATAGTTTTCAACACAGGTTATATACTAAATATTTATAAAAAGTATTTAATTAGAAAAAAACAAGATTCCTCAAGAGTTATTTTTGGTCCATTTGTATCTACGCCTTAGACTTAATTAGGTATATTATTCTATATCTTGACTTGTTATTCGTCAAGACTTGTTATTTGTCCTTCTGTATCTACTAGATAGGCTTTATTCGGCATATTATTCTATATAGGCTACATTAGGCATGTTATTCTACTCAATCTTTCTTGTACTTCTTCTTGATCCTTTTGTATCCACTAGAAAGGCTTTATTAGGCATATTTTGTATTGATTTATAGAGCTTTGCTTTAGAAAGAGAGCCGGATTGTGTAATTTCCGCTTCTGTGTATAAGTTAACTACCGTCGGTGTCCCTGACGCCTTAATATCAGTTTTATTCGAGATGTTCGAGAGGATTTCGACCATTTTCACGACATGTATAAAAAAAATAAGTTTATTTCTTTTCTAAGCTTTTCAAATGATACTAGGGATATGAACGGAACCGCGCTAAGATGATGCAGTTCCTGCGAGTCGGACTTTTTTTAAATTTCAATCCTTCAAATAACTAATCTCACCTCTTGTCACTCAATCTCATTTCTGAAGAATTGTGATTTATTAAACTGAAGATGAAATTTACAGTAATACAGTACAGTACCTATGTCCAGTAAAAGACTTTTAATACTATAATAAAATTTTACAACGACTCAATACCTTCAGTTTCTTGAACTAGAGAGAAGAAGGTACTATAATAAAAATAAGGTTTCAGACTGTGCTCTTAGTTTGTTTTTTTTTAACCATTTTTGTCTATTATTATTATTTTATTCTATTTTTTTCTCATTTCTTATATATACACGTATATTTAATAAATACCACATAGTTTTATTATATGTTATTTTTGATGAAAAATAGTCTTAAATATTTCTACTGATATATTTTTAATATTATCATGTATTCATATCGAATTATTTAGGTCGATTCGTAGTAGTGATGGGTGATTCTCGGTTGAGAATCGATTTGGATCTAAATGAAATAGGAATTTCCTAGGTAATTGTAAGTAATCGTGAAATGATCCATATCGAAAAACGATTTATATCGAAGATAGATCCAAATCGAAGATAGATCCATATCGAAGATAGATCCATATCGAAGATAGATCCATATTGAAGATAGATCCAAATCGAAGATAGATCCATATCGAAGATAGATCCATATCGGAGATAGATCCATATTGAAGATAGATCCATATCGGAGAAGGATCCATATCGAAGATAGATCCATATTGAAGATAGATCCATATCGAAGATCGATCCATATTGAAGATAGATCCATATCGAAGATAGATCCATATCGAAGATAGATCCATATCGGAGATAGATCCATATCGAAGATAGATCCATATCGAAGATAGATCCAAATCGAAGATAGATCCATATCGAAGATAGATCCATATTGAAGATAGATCCAAATCGAAGATAGATCCATATCGAAGATAGATCCATATTGAAGATAGATCCAAATCGAAGAACGATCCATATCGGAGAAGGATCCATATCGAAGATAGATCCATATCGAAGATAGATCCATATTGAAGATAGATCCAAATCGAAGAACGATCCATATCGGAGAAGGATCCATATCGAAGATAGATCCATATTGAAGATAGATCCATATTGAAGATAGATCCAAATCGAAGAACGATCCATATCGGAGAAGGATCCATATCGAAGATAGATCCATATTGAAGATAGATCCATATTGAAGATAGATCCAAATCGAAGAACGATCCATATCGGAGAAGGATCCATATCGAAGATAGATCCATATCGAAGATAGATCCATATTGAAGATAGATCCAAATCGAAGAACGATCCATATCGGAGAAGGATCCATATCGAAGATAGATCCATATTGAAGATAGATCCATATCGAAGATAGATCCAAATCGAAGAACGATCCATATCGGAGAAGGATCCATATCGAAGATAGATCTATATCGAAGATAGATCCATATTGAAGATAGATCCAAATCGAAGAACGATCCATATCGGAGAAGGATCCATATCGAAGATAGATCTATATCGAAGATAGATCCATATTGAAGATAGATCCAAATCGAAGAACGATCCATATCGGAGAAGGATCCATATCGAAGATAGATCTATATCGAAGATAGATCCATATCGAAGATAGATCCATATCGAAGATAGATCCAAATCAAAGAACGATCCATATCGGAGAAGGCTCCATATCGAAGATAGATCCATATCGAAGATAGATCCATATTGAAGATAGATCCATATCGGAGATATGGCCCATATCGAAGATAGATCCATATCGAAGATAGATCCATATCGAAGATAGATCCATATCGGAGAAGGATCCATATCGAAGATAGATCCATATCGAAGATAGATCCAAATCAAAGAACGATCCATATCGGGGAAGGATCCATATCGAAGATAGATCCATATCGAAGATAGATCCATATTGAAGATAGATCCAAATCGAAGAACGATCCATATCGGAGAAGGATCCATATCGAAGATAGATCCATATTGAAGATAGATCCATATTGAAGATAGATCCAAATCGAAGAACGATCCATATCGGAGAAGGATCCATATCGAAGATAGATCCATATTGAAGATAGATCCATATTGAAGATAGATCCAAATCGAAGAACGATCCATATCGGAGAAGGATCCATATCGAAGATAGATCCATATCGAAGATAGATCCATATTGAAGATAGATCCAAATCGAAGAACGATCCATATCGGAGAAGGATCCATATCGAAGATAGATCCATATTGAAGATAGATCCATATCGAAGATAGATCCAAATCGAAGAACGATCCATATCGGAGAAGGATCCATATCGAAGATAGATCTATATCGAAGATAGATCCATATTGAAGATAGATCCAAATCGAAGAACGATCCATATCGGAGAAGGATCCATATCGAAGATAGATCTATATCGAAGATAGATCCATATCGAAGATAGATCCAAATCAAAGAACGATCCATATCGGAGAAGGCTCCATATCGAAGATAGATCCATATCGAAGATAGATCCATATTGAAGATAGATCCATATCGGAGATATGGCCCATATCGAAGATAGATCCATATCGAAGATAGATCCATATCGAAGATAGATCCATATCGGAGAAGGATCCATATCGAAGATAGATCCATATCGAAGATAGATCCAAATCAAAGAACGATCCATATCGGGGAAGGATCCATATCGAAGATAGATCCATATCGAAGATAGATCCATATTGAAGATAGATCCATATCGAAGATAGATCCAAATCGAAGAACGATCCATATCGGAGAAGGATCCATATCGAAGATAGATCCATATCGAAGATAGATCCATATTGAAGATAGATCCATATCGAAGATAGATCCAAATCGAAGAACGATCCATATCGGAGAAGGATCCATATCGAAGATAGATCCATATCGAAGATAGATCCATATTGAAGATAGATCCATATCGAAGATAGATCCAAATCGAAGAACGATCCATATCGGAGAAGGATCCATATCGAAGAAAGATCCATATCGAAGATAGATCCATATTGAAGATAGATCCATATCGAAGATAGATCCAAATCGAAGAACGATCCATATCGGAGAAGGATCCATATCGAAGATAGATCCATATCGAAGATAGATCCATATTGAAGATAGATCCATATCGAAGATAGATCCAAATCGAAGAACGATCCATATCGGAGAAGGATCCATATCGAAGATAGATCCATATCGAAGATAGATCCATATTGAAGATAGATCCATATCGAAGATAGATCCAAATCAAAGAACGATCCATATCGGAGAAGGATCCATATCGAAGATAGATCCATATCGAAGATAGATCCATATTGAAGATAGATCCATATCGAAGATAGATCCAAATCGAAGAACGATCCATATCGGAGAAGGATCCATATCGAAGATAGATCCATATCGAAGATAGATCCATATTGAAGATAGATCCATATTGAAGATAGATCCAAATCGAAGAACGATCCATATCGGAGAAGGATCCATATCGAAGATAGATCTATATCGAAGATAGATCCATATTGAAGATAGATCCATATTGAAGATAGATCCAAATCGAAGAACGATCCATATCGGAGAAGGATCCATATCGAAGATAGATCTATATCGAAGATAGATCCATATTGAAGATAGATCCATATTGAAGATAGATCCAAATCGAAGAACGATCCATATCGGAGAAGGATCCATATCGAAGATAGATCTATATCGAAGATAGATCCATATTGAAGATAGATCCATATTGAAGATAGATCCAAATCGAAGAACGATCCATATCGGAGAAGGATCCATATCGAAGATAGATCTATATCGAAGATAGATCCATATTGAAGATAGATCCATATTGAAGATAGATCCAAATCGAAGAACGATCCATATCGGAGAAGGATCCATATCGAAGATAGATCTATATCGAAGATAGATCCATATTGAAGATAGATCCATATTGAAGATAGATCCATATCGAAGATAGATCCATATTGAAGATAGATCCATATTGAAGATAGATCCAAATCGAAGAACGATCCATATCGGAGAAGGATCCATATCGAAGATAGATCCATATTGAAGATAGATCCATATCGAAGATCGATCCATATTGAAGATAGATCCATATCGAAGATAGATCCATATTGAAGATAGATCTATAACGAAGATCGATCCATATTGAAGATAGATCCATATCGGAGAAGGATCCATATCGAAGATAGATCCATATTGAAGATAGATCCATATCGAAGATCGATCCATATTGAAGATAGATCCATATCGAAGATAGATCCATATTGAAGATAGATCCATATCGAAGATCGATCCATATTGAAGATAGATCCATATCGAAGATCAATCCATATCGTAGATCGATCCATATCGAAGATATATCCATATCGAAGATAGATCCATATTGAAGATAGATCCATATCGAAGATCGATCCATATTGAAGATAGATCCATATCGAAGATAGATCCATATCGAAGATCGATCCATATTGAAGATAGATCCATATCGAAGATAGATCTATATCGAAGATCGATCCATATTGAAGATAGATCCATATCGAAGATAGATCCATATCGAAGATAGATCTATATCGAAGATAGATCCATATTGAAGATAGATCCATATTGAAGATAGATCCATATCGGAGAAGGATCCATATCGAAGATAGATCCATATTGAAGATAGATCCATATCGAAGATCGATCCATATTGAAGATAGATCCATATCGAAGATAGATCCATATTGAAGATAGATCCATATCGAAGATCGATCCATATTGAAGATAGATCCATATCGAAGATCAATCCATATCGTAGATCGATCCATATCGAAGATATATCCATATCGAAGATAGATCCATATTGAAGATAGATCCATATCGAAGATCGATCCATATTGAAGATAGATCCATATCGAAGATAGATCCATATCGAAGATCGATCCATATTGAAGATAGATCCATATCGAAGATAGATCTATATCGAAGATCGATCCATATTGAAGATAGATCCATATCGAAGATAGATCCATATCGAAGATAGATCTATATCGAAGATAGATCCATATTGAAGATAGATCCATATTGAAGATAGATCCATATCGAAGATAGATCCATATTGAAGATAGATCCATATTGAAGATAGATCCAAATCGAAGAACGATCCATATCGGAGAAGGATCCATATCGAAGATAGATCCATATTGAAGATAGATCCATATCGAAGATCGATCCATATTGAAGATAGATCCATATCGAAGATAGATCCATATTGAAGATAGATCCATATCGAAGATCGATCCATATTGAAGATAGATCCATATCGGAGAAGGATCCATATCGAAGATAGATCCATATTGAAGATAGATCCATATCGAAGATCGATCCATATTGAAGATAGATCCATATCGAAGATAGATCCATATCGAAGATAGATCCATATCGGAGATAGATCCATATCGAAGATAGATCCATATCGAAGATAGATCCAAATCGAAGATAGATCCATATCGAAGATAGATCCATATTGAAGATAGATCCAAATCGAAGATAGATCCATATCGAAGATAGATCCATATTGAAGATAGATCCAAATCGAAGAACGATCCATATCGGAGAAGGATCCATATCGAAGATAGATCCATATCGAAGATAGATCCATATTGAAGATAGATCCAAATCGAAGAACGATCCATATCGGAGAAGGATCCATATCGAAGATAGATCCATATTGAAGATAGATCCATATTGAAGATAGATCCAAATCGAAGAACGATCCATATCGGAGAAGGATCCATATCGAAGATAGATCCATATTGAAGATAGATCCATATTGAAGATAGATCCAAATCGAAGAACGATCCATATCGGAGAAGGATCCATATCGAAGATAGATCCATATCGAAGATAGATCCATATTGAAGATAGATCCAAATCGAAGAACGATCCATATCGGAGAAGGATCCATATCGAAGATAGATCCATATTGAAGATAGATCCATATCGAAGATAGATCCAAATCGAAGAACGATCCATATCGGAGAAGGATCCATATCGAAGATAGATCTATATCGAAGATAGATCCATATTGAAGATAGATCCAAATCGAAGAACGATCCATATCGGAGAAGGATCCATATCGAAGATAGATCTATATCGAAGATAGATCCATATTGAAGATAGATCCAAATCGAAGAACGATCCATATCGGAGAAGGATCCATATCGAAGATAGATCTATATCGAAGATAGATCCATATCGAAGATAGATCCATATCGAAGATAGATCCAAATCAAAGAACGATCCATATCGGAGAAGGCTCCATATCGAAGATAGATCCATATCGAAGATAGATCCATATTGAAGATAGATCCATATCGGAGATATGGCCCATATCGAAGATAGATCCATATCGAAGATAGATCCATATCGAAGATAGATCCATATCGGAGAAGGATCCATATCGAAGATAGATCCATATCGAAGATAGATCCAAATCAAAGAACGATCCATATCGGGGAAGGATCCATATCGAAGATAGATCCATATCGAAGATAGATCCATATTGAAGATAGATCCAAATCGAAGAACGATCCATATCGGAAATTTACAGTAATACAGTACAGTACCTATGTCCAGTAAAAGACTTTTAATACTATAATAAAATTTTACAACGACTCAATACCTTCAGTTTCTTGAACTAGAGAGAAGAAGGTACTATAATAAAAATAAGGTTTCAGACTGTGCTCTTAGTTTGTTTTTTTTTAACCATTTTTGTCTATTATTATTATTTTATTCTATTTTTTTCTCATTTCTTATATATACACGTATATTTAATAAATACCACATAGTTTTATTATATGTTATTTTTGATGAAAAATAGTCTTAAATATTTCTACTGATATATTTTTAATATTATCATGTATTCATATCGAATTATTTAGGTCGATTCGTAGTAGTGATGGGTGATTCTCGATTGAGAATCGATTTGGATCTAAATGAAATAGGAATTTCCTAGGTAATTGTAAGTAATCGTGAAATGATCCATATCGAAAAACGATTTATATCGAAGATAGATCCAAATCGAAGATAGATCCATATCGAAGATAGATCCATATCGAAGATAGATCCATATTGAAGATAGATCCAAATCGAAGATAGATCCATATTGAAGATAGATCCAAATCGAAGAACGATCCATATCGGAGAAGGATCCATATCGAAGATAGATCCATATCGAAGATAGATCCATATTGAAGATAGATCCAAATCGAAGAACGATCCATATCGGAGAAGGATCCATATCGAAGATAGATCCATATTGAAGATAGATCCATATTGAAGATAGATCCAAATCGAAGAACGATCCATATCGGAGAAGGATCCATATCGAAGATAGATCCATATTGAAGATAGATCCATATTGAAGATAGATCCAAATCGAAGAACGATCCATATCGGAGAAGGATCCATATCGAAGATAGATCCATATCGAAGATAGATCCATATTGAAGATAGATCCAAATCGAAGAACGATCCATATCGGAGAAGGATCCATATCGAAGATAGATCCATATTGAAGATAGATCCATATCGAAGATAGATCCAAATCGAAGAACGATCCATATCGGAGAAGGATCCATATCGAAGATAGATCTATATCGAAGATAGATCCATATTGAAGATAGATCCAAATCGAAGAACGATCCATATCGGAGAAGGATCCATATCGAAGATAGATCTATATCGAAGATAGATCCATATTGAAGATAGATCCAAATCGAAGAACGATCCATATCGGAGAAGGATCCATATCGAAGATAGATCTATATCGAAGATAGATCCATATCGAAGATAGATCCATATCGAAGATAGATCCAAATCAAAGAACGATCCATATCGGAGAAGGCTCCATATCGAAGATAGATCCATATCGAAGATAGATCCATATTGAAGATAGATCCAAATCGAAGAACGATCCATATCGGAGAAGGATCCATATCGAAGATAGATCCATATTGAAGATAGATCCATATTGAAGATAGATCCAAATCGAAGAACGATCCATATCGGAGAAGGATCCATATCGAAGATAGATCCATATTGAAGATAGATCCATATTGAAGATAGATCCAAATCGAAGAACGATCCATATCGGAGAAGGATCCATATCGAAGATAGATCCATATCGAAGATAGATCCATATTGAAGATAGATCCAAATCGAAGAACGATCCATATCGGAGAAGGATCCATATCGAAGATAGATCCATATTGAAGATAGATCCATATCGAAGATAGATCCAAATCGAAGAACGATCCATATCGGAGAAGGATCCATATCGAAGATAGATCTATATCGAAGATAGATCCATATTGAAGATAGATCCAAATCGAAGAACGATCCATATCGGAGAAGGATCCATATCGAAGATAGATCTATATCGAAGATAGATCCATATTGAAGATAGATCCAAATCGAAGAACGATCCATATCGGAGAAGGATCCATATCGAAGATAGATCTATATCGAAGATAGATCCATATCGAAGATAGATCCATATCGAAGATAGATCCAAATCAAAGAACGATCCATATCGGAGAAGGCTCCATATCGAAGATAGATCCATATCGAAGATAGATCCATATTGAAGATAGATCCATATCGGAGATATGGCCCATATCGAAGATAGATCCATATCGAAGATAGATCCATATCGAAGATAGATCCATATCGGAGAAGGATCCATATCGAAGATAGATCCATATCGAAGATAGATCCAAATCAAAGAACGATCCATATCGGAGAAGGATCCATATCGAAGATAGATCCATATTGAAGATAGATCCATATTGAAGATAGATCCAAATCGAAGAACGATCCATATCGGAGAAGGATCCATATCGAAGATAGATCCATATTGAAGATAGATCCATATTGAAGATAGATCCAAATCGAAGAACGATCCATATCGGAGAAGGATCCATATCGAAGATAGATCCATATCGAAGATAGATCCATATTGAAGATAGATCCAAATCGAAGAACGATCCATATCGGAGAAGGATCCATATCGAAGATAGATCCATATTGAAGATAGATCCATATCGAAGATAGATCCAAATCGAAGAACGATCCATATCGGAGAAGGATCCATATCGAAGATAGATCTATATCGAAGATAGATCCATATTGAAGATAGATCCAAATCGAAGAACGATCCATATCGGAGAAGGATCCATATCGAAGATAGATCTATATCGAAGATAGATCCATATCGAAGATAGATCCAAATCAAAGAACGATCCATATCGGAGAAGGCTCCATATCGAAGATAGATCCATATCGAAGATAGATCCATATTGAAGATAGATCCATATCGGAGATATGGCCCATATCGAAGATAGATCCATATCGAAGATAGATCCATATCGAAGATAGATCCATATCGGAGAAGGATCCATATCGAAGATAGATCCATATCGAAGATAGATCCAAATCAAAGAACGATCCATATCGGGGAAGGATCCATATCGAAGATAGATCCATATCGAAGATAGATCCATATTGAAGATAGATCCATATCGAAGATAGATCCAAATCGAAGAACGATCCATATCGGAGAAGGATCCATATCGAAGATAGATCCATATCGAAGATAGATCCATATTGAAGATAGATCCATATCGAAGATAGATCCAAATCGAAGAACGATCCATATCGGAGAAGGATCCATATCGAAGATAGATCCATATCGAAGATAGATCCATATTGAAGATAGATCCATATCGAAGATAGATCCAAATCGAAGAACGATCCATATCGGAGAAGGATCCATATCGAAGAAAGATCCATATCGAAGATAGATCCATATTGAAGATAGATCCATATCGAAGATAGATCCAAATCGAAGAACGATCCATATCGGAGAAGGATCCATATCGAAGATAGATCCATATCGAAGATAGATCCATATTGAAGATAGATCCATATCGAAGATAGATCCAAATCGAAGAACGATCCATATCGGAGAAGGATCCATATCGAAGATAGATCCATATCGAAGATAGATCCATATTGAAGATAGATCCATATCGAAGATAGATCCAAATCAAAGAACGATCCATATCGGAGAAGGATCCATATCGAAGATAGATCCATATCGAAGATAGATCCATATTGAAGATAGATCCATATCGAAGATAGATCCAAATCGAAGAACGATCCATATCGGAGAAGGATCCATATCGAAGATAGATCTATATCGAAGATAGATCCATATTGAAGATAGATCCATATTGAAGATAGATCCAAATCGAAGAACGATCCATATCGGAGAAGGATCCATATCGAAGATAGATCTATATCGAAGATAGATCCATATTGAAGATAGATCCATATTGAAGATAGATCCAAATCGAAGAACGATCCATATCGGAGAAGGATCCATATCGAAGATAGATCTATATCGAAGATAGATCCATATTGAAGATAGATCCATATTGAAGATAGATCCAAATCGAAGAACGATCCATATCGGAGAAGGATCCATATCGAAGATAGATCTATATCGAAGATAGATCCATATTGAAGATAGATCCATATTGAAGATAGATCCAAATCGAAGAACGATCCATATCGGAGAAGGATCCATATCGAAGATAGATCTATATCGAAGATAGATCCATATTGAAGATAGATCCATATTGAAGATAGATCCAAATCGAAGAACGATCCATATCGGAGAAGGATCCATATCGAAGATAGATCTATATCGAAGATAGATCCATATTGAAGATAGATCCATATTGAAGATAGATCCATATCGAAGATAGATCCATATTGAAGATAGATCCATATTGAAGATAGATCCAAATCGAAGAACGATCCATATCGGAGAAGGATCCATATCGAAGATAGATCCATATTGAAGATAGATCCATATCGAAGATCGATCCATATTGAAGATAGATCCATATCGAAGATAGATCCATATTGAAGATAGATCCATATCGAAGATCGATCCATATTGAAGATAGATCCATATCGGAGAAGGATCCATATCGAAGATAGATCCATATTGAAGATAGATCCATATCGAAGATCGATCCATATTGAAGATAGATCCATATCGAAGATAGATCCATATTGAAGATAGATCCATATCGAAGATCGATCCATATTGAAGATAGATCCATATCGAAGATCAATCCATATCGTAGATCGATCCATATCGAAGATATATCCATATCGAAGATAGATCCATATTGAAGATAGATCCATATCGAAGATCGATCCATATTGAAGATAGATCCATATCGAAGATAGATCCATATCGAAGATCGATCCATATTGAAGATAGATCCATATCGAAGATAGATCTATATCGAAGATCGATCCATATTGAAGATAGATCCATATCGAAGATAGATCCATATCGAAGATAGATCTATATCGAAGATAGATCCATATTGAAGATAGATCCATATTGAAGATAGATCCATATCGAAGATAGATCCATATTGAAGATAGATCCATATTGAAGATAGATCCAAATCGAAGAACGATCCATATCGGAGAAGGATCCATATCGAAGATAGATCCATATTGAAGATAGATCCATATCGAAGATCGATCCATATTGAAGATAGATCCATATCGAAGATAGATCCATATTGAAGATAGATCCATATCGAAGATCGATCCATATTGAAGATAGATCCATATCGGAGAAGGATCCATATCGAAGATAGATCCATATTGAAGATAGATCCATATCGAAGATCGATCCATATTGAAGATAGATCCATATCGAAGATAGATCCATATTGAAGATAGATCCATATCGAAGATCGATCCATATTGAAGATAGATCCATATCGGAGAAGGATCCATATCGAAGATAGATCCATATTGAAGATAGATCCATATCGAAGATCGATCCATATTGAAGATAGATCCATATCGAAGATAGATCCATATTGAAGATAGATCCATATCGAAGATCGATCCATATTGAAGATAGATCCATATCGAAGATCAATCCATATCGTAGATCGATCCATATCGAAGATATATCCATATCGAAGATAGATCCATATTGAAGATAGATCCATATCGAAGATCGATCCATATTGAAGATAGATCCATATCGAAGATAGATCCATATTGAAGATAGATCCATATCGAAGATCGATCCATATTGAAGATAGATCCATATCGGAGAAGGATCCATATCGAAGATAGATCCATATTGAAGATAGATCCATATCGAAGATCGATCCATATTGAAGATAGATCCATATCGAAGATAGATCCATATTGAAGATAGATCCATATCGAAGATCGATCCATATTGAAGATAGATCCATATCGGAGAAGGATCCATATCGAAGATAGATCCATATTGAAGATAGATCCATATCGAAGATCGATCCATATTGAAGATAGATCCATATCGAAGATAGATCCATATTGATGATAGATCCATATCGAAGATCGATCCATATTGAAGATAGATCCATATCGAAGATCAATCCATATCGTAGATCGATCCATATCGAAGATATATCCATATCGAAGATAGATCCATATTGAAGATAGATCCATATCGAAGATCGATCCATATTGAAGATAGATCCATATCGAAGATAGATCCATATTGAAGATAGATCCATATCGAAGATCGATCCATATTGAAGATAGATCCATATCGGAGAAGGATCCATATCGAAGATAGATCCATATTGAAGATAGATCCATATCGAAGATCGATCCATATTGAAGATAGATCCATATCGAAGATAGATCCATATTGAAGATAGATCCATATCGAAGATCGATCCATATTGAAGATAGATCCATATCGGAGAAGGATCCATATCGAAGATAGATCCATATTGAAGATAGATCCATATCGAAGATCGATCCATATTGAAGATAGATCCATATCGAAGATAGATCCATATTGATGATAGATCCATATCGAAGATCGATCCATATTGAAGATAGATCCATATCGAAGATCAATCCATATCGTAGATCGATCCATATCGAAGATATATCCATATCGAAGATAGATCCATATTGAAGATAGATCCATATTGAAGATAGATCCAAATCGAAGAACGATCCATATCGGAGAAGGATCCATATCGAAGATAGATCCATATTGAAGATAGATCCATATCGAAGATCGATCCATATTGAAGATAGATCCATATCGAAGATAGATCCATATTGAAGATAGATCCATATCGAAGATCGATCCATATTGAAGATAGATCCATATCGGAGAAGGATCCATATCGAAGATAGATCCATATTGAAGATAGATCCATATCGAAGATCGATCCATATTGAAGATAGATCCATATCGAAGATAGATCCATATCGAAGATAGATCCATATCGGAGATAGATCCATATCGAAGATAGATCCATATCGAAGATAGATCCAAATCGAAGATAGATCCATATCGAAGATAGATCCATATTGAAGATAGATCCAAATCGAAGATAGATCCATATCGAAGATAGATCCATATTGAAGATAGATCCAAATCGAAGAACGATCCATATCGGAGAAGGATCCATATCGAAGATAGATCCATATCGAAGATAGATCCATATTGAAGATAGATCCAAATCGAAGAACGATCCATATCGGAGAAGGATCCATATCGAAGATAGATCCATATTGAAGATAGATCCATATTGAAGATAGATCCAAATCGAAGAACGATCCATATCGGAGAAGGATCCATATCGAAGATAGATCCATATTGAAGATAGATCCATATTGAAGATAGATCCAAATCGAAGAACGATCCATATCGGAGAAGGATCCATATCGAAGATAGATCCATATCGAAGATAGATCCATATTGAAGATAGATCCAAATCGAAGAACGATCCATATCGGAGAAGGATCCATATCGAAGATAGATCCATATTGAAGATAGATCCATATCGAAGATAGATCCAAATCGAAGAACGATCCATATCGGAGAAGGATCCATATCGAAGATAGATCTATATCGAAGATAGATCCATATTGAAGATAGATCCAAATCGAAGAACGATCCATATCGGAGAAGGATCCATATCGAAGATAGATCTATATCGAAGATAGATCCATATTGAAGATAGATCCAAATCGAAGAACGATCCATATCGGAGAAGGATCCATATCGAAGATAGATCTATATCGAATATAGATCCATATCGAAGATAGATCCATATCGAAGATAGATCCAAATCAAAGAACGATCCATATCGGAGAAGGCTCCATATCGAAGATAGATCCATATCGAAGATAGATCCATATTGAAGATAGATCCATATCGGAGATATGGCCCATATCGAAGATAGATCCATATCGAAGATAGATCCATATCGAAGATAGATCCATATCGGAGAAGGATCCATATCGAAGATAGATCCATATCGAAGATAGATCCAAATCAAAGAACGATCCATATCGGGGAAGGATCCATATCGAAGATAGATCCATATCGAAGATAGATCCATATTGAAGATAGATCCAAATCGAAGAACGATCCATATCGGAAATTTACAGTAATACAGTACAGTACCTATGTCCAGTAAAAGACTTTTAATACTATAATAAAATTTTACAACGACTCAATACCTTCAGTTTCTTGAACTAGAGAGAAGAAGGTACTATAATAAAAATAAGGTTTCAGACTGTGCTCTTAGTTTGTTTTTTTTTAACCATTTTTGTCTATTATTATTATTTTATTCTATTTTTTTCTCATTTCTTATATATACACGTATATTTAATAAATACCACATAGTTTTATTATATGTTATTTTTGATGAAAAATAGTCTTAAATATTTCTACTGATATATTTTTAATATTATCATGTATTCATATCGAATTATTTAGGTCGATTCGTAGTAGTGATGGGTGATTCTCGATTGAGAATCGATTTGGATCTAAATGAAATAGGAATTTCCTAGGTAATTGTAAGTAATCGTGAAATGATCCATATCGAAAAACGATTTATATCGAAGATAGATCCAAATCGAAGATAGATCCATATCGAAGATAGATCCATATCGAAGATAGATCCATATTGAAGATAGATCCAAATCGAAGATAGATCCATATTGAAGATAGATCCAAATCGAAGAACGATCCATATCGGAGAAGGATCCATATCGAAGATAGATCCATATCGAAGATAGATCCATATTGAAGATAGATCCAAATCGAAGAACGATCCATATCGGAGAAGGATCCATATCGAAGATAGATCCATATTGAAGATAGATCCATATTGAAGATAGATCCAAATCGAAGAACGATCCATATCGGAGAAGGATCCATATCGAAGATAGATCCATATTGAAGATAGATCCATATTGAAGATAGATCCAAATCGAAGAACGATCCATATCGGAGAAGGATCCATATCGAAGATAGATCCATATCGAAGATAGATCCATATTGAAGATAGATCCAAATCGAAGAACGATCCATATCGGAGAAGGATCCATATCGAAGATAGATCCATATTGAAGATAGATCCATATCGAAGATAGATCCAAATCGAAGAACGATCCATATCGGAGAAGGATCCATATCGAAGATAGATCTATATCGAAGATAGATCCATATTGAAGATAGATCCAAATCGAAGAACGATCCATATCGGAGAAGGATCCATATCGAAGATAGATCTATATCGAAGATAGATCCATATTGAAGATAGATCCAAATCGAAGAACGATCCATATCGGAGAAGGATCCATATCGAAGATAGATCTATATCGAAGATAGATCCATATCGAAGATAGATCCATATCGAAGATAGATCCAAATCAAAGAACGATCCATATCGGAGAAGGCTCCATATCGAAGATAGATCCATATCGAAGATAGATCCATATTGAAGATAGATCCATATCGGAGATATGGCCCATATCGAAGATAGATCCATATCGAAGATAGATCCATATCGAAGATAGATCCATATCGGAGAAGGATCCATATCGAAGATAGATCCATATCGAAGATAGATCCAAATCAAAGAACGATCCATATCGGAGAAGGATCCATATCGAAGATAGATCCATATTGAAGATAGATCCATATTGAAGATAGATCCAAATCGAAGAACGATCCATATCGGAGAAGGATCCATATCGAAGATAGATCCATATTGAAGATAGATCCATATTGAAGATAGATCCAAATCGAAGAACGATCCATATCGGAGAAGGATCCATATCGAAGATAGATCCATATCGAAGATAGATCCATATTGAAGATAGATCCAAATCGAAGAACGATCCATATCGGAGAAGGATCCATATCGAAGATAGATCCATATTGAAGATAGATCCATATCGAAGATAGATCCAAATCGAAGAACGATCCATATCGGAGAAGGATCCATATCGAAGATAGATCTATATCGAAGATAGATCCATATTGAAGATAGATCCAAATCGAAGAACGATCCATATCGGAGAAGGATCCATATCGAAGATAGATCTATATCGAAGATAGATCCATATCGAAGATAGATCCAAATCAAAGAACGATCCATATCGGAGAAGGCTCCATATCGAAGATAGATCCATATCGAAGATAGATCCATATCGAAGATAGATCCATATCGGAGAAGGATCCATATCGAAGATAGATCCATATCGAAGATAGATCCAAATCAAAGAACGATCCATATCGGGGAAGGATCCATATCGAAGATAGATCCATATCGAAGATAGATCCATATTGAAGATAGATCCATATCGAAGATAGATCCAAATCGAAGAACGATCCATATCGGAGAAGGATCCATATCGAAGATAGATCCATATCGAAGATAGATCCATATTGAAGATAGATCCATATCGAAGATAGATCCAAATCGAAGAACGATCCATATCGGAGAAGGATCCATATCGAAGATAGATCCATATCGAAGATAGATCCATATTGAAGATAGATCCATATCGAAGATAGATCCAAATCGAAGAACGATCCATATCGGAGAAGGATCCATATCGAAGAAAGATCCATATCGAAGATAGATCCATATTGAAGATAGATCCATATCGAAGATAGATCCAAATCGAAGAACGATCCATATCGGAGAAGGATCCATATCGAAGATAGATCCATATCGAAGATAGATCCATATTGAAGATAGATCCATATCGAAGATAGATCCAAATCGAAGAACGATCCATATCGGAGAAGGATCCATATCGAAGATAGATCCATATCGAAGATAGATCCATATTGAAGATAGATCCATATCGAAGATAGATCCAAATCAAAGAACGATCCATATCGGAGAAGGATCCATATCGAAGATAGATCCATATCGAAGATAGATCCATATTGAAGATAGATCCATATCGAAGATAGATCCAAATCGAAGAACGATCCATATCGGAGAAGGATCCATATCGAAGATAGATCCATATCGAAGATAGATCCATATTGAAGATAGATCCATATTGAAGATAGATCCAAATCGAAGAACGATCCATATCGGAGAAGGATCCATATCGAAGATAGATCTATATCGAAGATAGATCCATATTGAAGATAGATCCATATTGAAGATAGATCCAAATCGAAGAACGATCCATATCGGAGAAGGATCCATATCGAAGATAGATCTATATCGAAGATAGATCCATATTGAAGATAGATCCATATTGAAGATAGATCCAAATCGAAGAACGATCCATATCGGAGAAGGATCCATATCGAAGATAGATCTATATCGAAGATAGATCCATATTGAAGATAGATCCATATTGAAGATAGATCCAAATCGAAGAACGATCCATATCGGAGAAGGATCCATATCGAAGATAGATCTATATCGAAGATAGATCCATATTGAAGATAGATCCATATTGAAGATAGATCCAAATCGAAGAACGATCCATATCGGAGAAGGATCCATATCGAAGATAGATCTATATCGAAGATAGATCCATATTGAAGATAGATCCATATTGAAGATAGATCCAAATCGAAGAACGATCCATATCGGAGAAGGATCCATATCGAAGATAGATCTATATCGAAGATAGATCCATATTGAAGATAGATCCATATTGAAGATAGATCCATATCGAAGATAGATCCATATTGAAGATAGATCCATATTGAAGATAGATCCAAATCGAAGAACGATCCATATCGGAGAAGGATCCATATCGAAGATAGATCCATATTGAAGATAGATCCATATCGAAGATCGATCCATATTGAAGATAGATCCATATCGAAGATAGATCCATATTGAAGATAGATCCATATCGAAGATCGATCCATATTGAAGATACATCCATATCGGAGAAGGATCCATATCGAAGATAGATCCATATTGAAGATAGATCCATATCGAAGATCGATCCATATTGAAGATAGATCCATATCGAAGATAGATCCATATTGAAGATAGATCCATATCGAAGATCGATCCATATTGAAGATAGATCCATATCGAAGATCAATCCATATCGTAGATCGATCCATATCGAAGATATATCCATATCGAAGATAGATCCATATTGAAGATAGATCCATATCGAAGATCGATCCATATTGAAGATAGATCCATATCGAAGATAGATCCATATCGAAGATCGATCCATATTGAAGATAGATCCATATCGAAGATAGATCTATATCGAAGATCGATCCATATTGAAGATAGATCCATATCGAAGATAGATCCATATCGAAGATAGATCTATATCGAAGATAGATCCATATTGAAGATAGATCCATATTGAAGATAGATCCATATCGAAGATAGATCCATATTGAAGATAGATCCATATTGAAGATAGATCCAAATCGAAGAACGATCCATATCGGAGAAGGATCCATATCGAAGATAGATCCATATTGAAGATAGATCCATATCGAAGATCGATCCATATTGAAGATAGATCCATATCGAAGATAGATCCATATTGAAGATAGATCCATATCGAAGATCGATCCATATTGAAGATAGATCCATATCGGAGAAGGATCCATATCGAAGATAGATCCATATTGAAGATAGATCCATATCGAAGATCGATCCATATTGAAGATAGATCCATATCGAAGATAGATCCATATTGAAGATAGATCCATATCGAAGATCGATCCATATTGAAGATAGATCCATATCGGAGAAGGATCCATATCGAAGATAGATCCATATTGAAGATAGATCCATATCGAAGATCGATCCATATTGAAGATAGATCCATATCGAAGATAGATCCATATTGAAGATAGATCCATATCGAAGATCGATCCATATTGAAGATAGATCCATATCGAAGATCAATCCATATCGTAGATCGATCCATATCGAAGATATATCCATATCGAAGATAGATCCATATTGAAGATAGATCCATATCGAAGATCGATCCATATTGAAGATAGATCCATATCGAAGATAGATCCATATTGAAGATAGATCCATATCGAAGATCGATCCATATTGAAGATAGATCCATATCGGAGAAGGATCCATATCGAAGATAGATCCATATTGAAGATAGATCCATATCGAAGATCGATCCATATTGAAGATAGATCCATATCGAAGATAGATCCATATTGAAGATAGATCCATATCGAAGATCGATCCATATTGAAGATAGATCCATATCGGAGAAGGATCCATATCGAAGATAGATCCATATTGAAGATAGATCCATATCGAAGATCGATCCATATTGAAGATAGATCCATATCGAAGATAGATCCATATTGATGATAGATCCATATCGAAGATCGATCCATATTGAAGATAGATCCATATCGAAGATCAATCCATATCGTAGATCGATCCATATCGAAGATATATCCATATCGAAGATAGATCCATATTGAAGATAGATCCATATCGAAGATCGATCCATATTGAAGATAGATCCATATCGAAGATAGATCCATATCGAAGATCGATCCATATTGAAGATAGATCCATATCGAAGATAGATCTATATCGAAGATAGATCCATATCGAAGATAGATCCATATTGCAGATAGATCCATATCGAAGATCGATCCATATTGAAGATAGATCTATATTGAAGATAGATCCATATCGAAGATCGATCCATATCGTAGATCGATCCATATCGAAGAAGGATCCATATCGAAGATCGATCCATATAGAAGATAGATCCATATCGAAGATAGATCTATATCGAAGATAGATCCATATTGAAGATAGAACCATATCGAAGATCGATCCATATCGTAGATCGATCCATATCGAAGAAGGATCCATATCGAAGATCGATCCATATCTTAGATCGATCCATATCGAAGATCGATTCATTTCGAAGGTCGATCCATATCGTATATCAATCCATATCGTAGACCGATCCATATCGAAGATCGATCCATGTCAAAGATCGGTCCATATCGTAGATCGATCCATATCGAAGATCGATCCATGTCAAAGATCGATCCATATCGTAGATCGATCCATATCGTAGATCGATCCATATCGAAGCTCGATCCATGTCGAAGGTCGATCCATATCGTAGATCGATCCATATCGAAGATCTATCCATATCGTAGATCGATCCATATCGTAGATCGATCCATATCGAGGATCAATCCATATCGAAGATAGATCCATATCGTAGATCGATCCATATCGAAGATCGATCTTCTGAGCCTGAGGAGATGGATCCTTTGAATCGATCTGAACTCGCCGATCTTTTTGGATCGATCTTTTCATTTCGATTCGAATCGATTCAAAAGATCGATTAATATTCGTGAATCGCCCATCACTGCATGAGGATATTTAATCCAAAACATTTCAAACAATCAGACTTTGTTTTGACGGTTTATTGATAGATAATAAAGCTTGTATTTGTCAGATTTAAAAACAGGTAGTACTTATAAGCTTGTTCGGGCCATTTTTTCGAAGATAGATCCATATCGAAGAACGATTCATATCGAAGAACGATTTATATCGAAGATAGATCCAAATCGAAGAACGATCCATATTGAAGATAGATCCAAATCGAAGAACGGTCCATATCGAAGATCGATCCATATCGAAGATCGATCTTCTGAGCCTGAGGAGATAGATCCTTTGAATCGATCTGAACTCGCAGTTCTTTTTTGTGGATCGATCTTTTCATTTCGATTCGAATCGATTCAAAAGATCGATTAATATTCGTGAATCGCCCATCACTGCATGAGGATATTTAGTCCGAAACATTTCAAACAATCAGACTTTGTTTTGACGGCTTATTGATAGAAAAAAAAAAGCAAGTCGCCGTCGTTGCGAAGCTCGTAAAATAAATAAATAATTAAAATAAAAACAGGTAGTACTTATAAGCTGGTTCGGGCCATTTTTTCTGTAAATGTGTTTAATCCACCGGAGAGCTGTCACATTCAATCAGATTGTATAAGTCGGGGCATCCCGGACTTGTGCAAGATAAAGTTCAGTTGCTCAGGTCAGCTGTGTGGGGCAGTAGGATATATCTGTGTGTCACCTCAGCTTATGTAATCCAGGTGGCCACGCCGCTTTAGGGATTATGGCGAAGTATGTAAATATTGCTGGCGAATCTCTTAACGGCACAATCCACTCTTCGCCCAAAAGTGTTTCTTATCTAAAGCGCCATTATAGGCACTTATGTTGCCAATGTAATTTTAATAAAATATCCTAATTGTTTACGGAAGTCGTTAATAGGATTAAGAAATCGCTTTGTTTTGACATCCTTAAAGGCTTTTCGAGCGGCTAAATATGCAAAATATCTATTTAACGAAAAATTTTGGTTTATTGCTGATTTTTATTATCAGCAACTGGACTGGATAGCAATTGGACTGACCCAATTTTTGCAAAACGTTTAGGTTTATTAGGATTTAAATCCCCCTATATCTGTTGCAAAATATGCATAAATTTACCTCCAGTATCGAAAAACAATTTAAATAAGAAGCTCATTAATAAATTAACTACAAAAATGCTTTACTTATTTATGAAAAATAAAATATTTGAGGATCCTACTTAACGGGTAATACGACTTCGATTTTTTTTTTTTTCTTAACTAATCTAATTTCCAAGAGTGTTTATGTGGCGGAACAGTTTTTAAATAGGCAAAAGATTCGATTTTCCAAGTCCCGGTTCATTTCAAAATTAAAAACAATTTTTTTTTTTTTTTTTATCTTTTAGAAGTAATTGTGAAAAAAAAAAAGAATAGCTATAATACTTTATGTAAAGTAGAATTCGTCAAAACTAAGTTTTTAAAATCGGGCGCCTTTAATTTTCACCGGATCAACTTCAAAATTTAATTGCAGTTTCCTAATGATACAGTAAATAATCTAGGATTGTATTGATTCATTGAATTATAAGGATTTTATGGCCATATTTCTTAAAAATACTACGTATTTCACTTCTTCTTTCAAATTAATTTTAGTTTTTTTTTTCTACATTAAAATTGCCGCCGGCAGGTTATCGCCAGTGGAAAAAAGAGGGTAAGCGTTTGTCAAACACACCGCTGCCTTTTTGTTTTCGAAGAATTAAACATATTTTTCCGGATACATATTTATGATATATAAAATTGGACAATATTGAAGAAATAATTGTATTATCTCTGCTCCAAAAACGTCTATATTCATTCTGCATGTTCTGATGCCCCATTAGGGTCTTAAAACTGTAATTATTACTGGTCACATCAATAAAAATTACAAGCAACCCGTAAGTTATATCATTTAATTTAATTATGATGAAATTAAATGATTTTAGCACTTTCCTCCGAAGGAAAGTAGCTATTGAGGTTGCACTCATGACGGAATTTTTGAAAAATTTCTTCAAATCTTTATCGATCCTACCTAGTAGACACCGAAAATGACTCCCGTTAAAATTTATATACATATATATATATATATATATATATATATATATATATATATATATATATATGTGTGTGTCTGTTAACACGATAGCGGCCAGAGTTTATATTTTTTCGTCACGAAACTTGGTATATAGCATTCAATTAGCAAACGATTCAAGGAGTTCGTTAACCACCAAAATCGGTCCACCGGAAGGGGGGGGGGTTTACCCCGAACCCAAAACACTAATTTGACCATGTCAGCCGTAATATTTGTTATATTTCAACGACACTTGGTATTCGTAGTGGTAATATAAAGAGAAAAGTGAGATATAAAAATGAACTAAATCGCTTCATAAGAAGGGGGGGTTTACTCCGGACCCACAATACCAATTCGCCACTACCAGCAGTGATTTTTGGTATATTTCGACGAATTCGCAGTGGTAATCTACAGGTAAATATGTGTTGTAAAAATAAACTAAATCGGTTCATTAGGAGGGGGGGGGGGTTACTCAAGACCCAAATTACTAATATACTCATACCGGTCGTAATTTCTGCTGTATTGTAACGAAACGCGATATACGTCGTGGGTAACTCATGAGAAAGAAGTGTTGTAAAAATGAGCTGAATCAGTCAATCGGAAAGGGGGGTTTACTTTGTAATATATTTCAATAGAAAAGCCCTCCAGACGTAGGTTCACAAAGCCGTCGCAAGGAGCGCTTTCTACCACTAGAGGGACTGTATCCTGTTCCTGCGTTAGATCAAAATACGATAATATGAGGTTTTTTATTACGTATTGTAGTAGGTACCATGTGTAACATAACTCTGGAAGCAAATTAATAATTGATCTGTTACTCATTACAAAATTAAAAGAGAACTATTCATGTTTTTATTTTATTTATGTAGGGTATTTTAAGCAAATTGTTCAGGAAAGCAGTCTACACTACCCAAATTCTGGGGAAAGTGCTTAGTTATGCAGCTCCTGCGTGACGGATTTTTATATATGGGTTATGACAAATGCATCAGTTGCCAAACAGGGGCAAATCAGTTGCAATAAGGGTTCGTAGACGCATATGTTAAAGAGTTACCTGTTTCTTGGCAAAACTGTACACTAGATAGATCCTAGGACCGTTTGATCTCCCCCTGTGCAGGTAATCATTGGCTGATGGGCCTAGGGACGGTCTGGGACCCAGAATCCAACCCTCTAATGAGTCGAGTTCTTTACCACTGAGTTCTCTATCTTAACCACAATACATGAAAAAAGATAGTCGACCGTCCAATCGGAGAAATAAGGATTTGAAAATTCGCAATTGTTAGTTTTCCTCTTTTGAACGGGGTTTTCTATCTGTTTTAACTGATTGTTCCTTATTTTAATTGCATGAAACCCCACCAATAACTGCTACTATTTCTTTACTTATAGCACTAGAAATCTGAAGGGAAGCGGGCTAAGATGACGCAAGTCCTGAGAGTCGGACTTTTTAAGTTTAGTATTCTAAATTTGAATCAATTGGAGGCAACAACGAAAAACAAATTAGTAATCACAATCTAACCTTAACAAAACATATATTAATAATCATTAAAGAATAATAACCACACAAAGAAATGGCCGTTTAATAAATATAGGGGCTGAGAGTACCATCAAAGAAAATGATTATGATTAAACAAATGATTATTTGATGATTATTCACCTCTTCAATTAGAATGAATATCAAACAAAAACATTTACAAAAAATAAAAAGTCCGTCACGCAGGAGCTGCATAACTAAGCACTTTCCTCAGAATTTGGGTAGTGTAGACTGCTTTCCAGAACAATTTGCTTAAAATATCCTACATAAATAAAATAAAAACATAAATAGTTCTCTTTTAATTTTGTAATGAGTAACTGATAAATTATTAATTTGCTTCCAGAGTTATGTTTACACATGGTACCTACTACACTACATAATAAATACAAAAAACCTCATATTATCGTATTTTGATCTAACGCAGGAACCGGATACAGTCCCTCTAGCCCTCCTTGCGGCGCGTTTGTGAACCTATGTCTGGCTGGCTTTTCTATTGAAATATATTATAAAGTAAACCCCCCTTTCCGATTGACCGATTCAGCTCATTTTTACAACACTTCTTTCTCATGAGTTACCCACGACGTATACCGCGTTTCGTTACGCGAATTACGCGTTAATATGAGTATATTAGTAATTTGGGTCCGGAGTAAACCCCTCCTCCTAATGAACCGATTTAGTTTATTTTTACAACACATATTTACCTGTAGATTACCACTACGAATACCGAGTTTCGTCGAAATATACCAAAAATCACGATTGGTAGTGGCGAACTGGTATTGTGGGTCCGGAGTAAACCCCCCCCCCCCTCCTAATGAACCGATTTAGTTTATTTTTACAACACATATTTACCTGTAGATTACCACTACGAATACCGAGTTTCGTCGAAATATACCAAAAATCACGGTTGGTAGTGGCGAACTGGTATTGTGGGTCCGGAGTAAACCCCCCCCCCTCCTAATGAACCGATTTAGTTTATTTTTACAACACATTTTTAACTGTAGATTACCACTACGAATACCGAGTTTCGTCGAAATATACCAAAAATCACGGCTGGTAGTGGCGAATTGGTATTGTCGGTCCGGAGTAAACCCCCCCTCCTTATGAACCGATTTAGTTCATTTTTATATCTCACTTTTCTCTCTATATTACCACTACGAATACCAAGTTTCGTTGAAATATAACAAATATTACGGCTGAAATGGTCAAATTAGTGTTTTGGGTTCGGGGTAAACCCCCCCTTCCGGTAGACCGATTTTGGTGGTTAACGCACTTGTTCAATCGTTTGCTAATGGAATGCTATATACCAAGTTTCGTAACGAAAAAACAAAAACTCTGGCCGCTATCGTATATATATATATATATATATATATATATATATATATATATATATATATATATATATATATATATATATAAATTTTAACGGGGGTCATTTTCGCTGTCTACTAGGTAGGATCGATAAAGATTTGAGAAATTTTTGAAAAATTCCGTCATGAGTCCAACCTCAATAGCTACTTTCCTTCGGAGGAAAGTGCTAAAAACAACAAAATCAAATTAAATTTTTAATTGGCCATCCGATTATTTTATCTTCTTTATATAACGCTTATGTTGATGATAAATTCGTATCACGTGCGCAAATCCTGCGCATTTTATTTTAATATTTACTAATCGTTAACTACGAAAATCGTTGAAAATATTAGGCTGTCCTGACGGGATCTCAATATACAAATGTCAAAATTAATACACTTTATTATCCCTTTATCTATAGCTCTATATCTGTACCCCGGAGGTACAGGACACCATGTCACATATTTCTAATTGATTTAGAGAGCCAATTATTCATAACTTTGAACTATAAAACAGTTTAATGATAATTTTCACGACTTAGGCAAAAGTTCGTTGGCCGACTCTCATGCAAAAACAGCCACTTAACAAACAAACGTAGAAATAACAAGACTAACCCACCAAGACTGGACAAACAGAACAAGAGACATTATAACACTATTCTGGCCAAATTTGTGGGCACATCTAACAGAAAATAAACTCCGTGCTATCAAACATACACTACAAGAATGGCCATCCAGTTCCCGTGTAAACCGAAGAGAAGAAGTGGTTTTGACCCGCTTAAGGATTGGTCATTCTCGACTTACTCACAGTTACCTAATGACAAGACAAGAACAGCCGCAATGTGAAATATGTAACACTACTCTTACGATAAAACACTTACTCACAGAATGCACGAGACGACGTGACCTGAACTTAGCCTACAACTTATGCGAGTTGTTAAGTGAAGATAGCCAACACATAGACTCTATACTACATTACCTACACAACAATGGATTATACCAACTCATTTGAACGCAGCTTAATGTTTCCTTACCATAGTGTCCTATAGAGACATGAATATCCCACCCAAGGCAGATAATTCATCTACCTTCTACATTACCTACACAACAATGGATTATACCAACTCATTTGAACGCAGCTTAATGTTTCCTTACCATAGTGTCCTATAGAGACATGAATATCCCACCCAAGGCAGATAATTCATCTACCTTCTACATTACCTACACAACAATGGATTATACCAACTCATTTGAACGCAGCTTAATGTTTCCTTACCATAGTGTCCTATAGAGACATGAATATCCCACCCAAGGCAGATAATTCATCTACCTTCTACATTACCTACACAACAATGGATTATACCAACTCATTTGAACGCAGCTTAATGTTTCCTTACCATAGTGTCCTATAGAGACATGAATATCCCACCCAAGGCAGATAATTCATCTACCTTCTACATTACCTACACAACAATGGATTATACCAACTCATTTGAACGCAGCTTAATGTTTCCTTACCATAGTGTCCTATAGAGACATGAATATCCCACCCAAGGCAGATAATTCATCTACCTTCTACATTACCTACACAACAATGGATTATACCAACTCATTTGAACGCAGCTTAATGTTTCCTTACCATAGTGTCCTATAGAGACATGAATATCCCACCCAAGGCAGATAATTCATCTACCTTCTACATTACCTACACAACAATGGATTATACCAACTCATTTGAACGCAGCTTAATGTTTCCTTACCATAGTGTCCTATAGAGACATGAATATCCCACCGTAGGCAGATAATTCATCTACCTTCTACATTACCTACACAACAATGGATTATACCAACTCATTTGAACGCAGCTTAATGTTTCCTTACCATAGTGTCCTATAGAGACATGAATATCCCACCCAAGGCAGATAATTCATCTACCTTCTACATTACCTACACAACAATGGATTATACCAACTCATTTGAACGCAGCTTAATGTTTCCTTACCATAGTGTCCTATAGAGACATGAATATCCCACCCAAGGCAGATAATTCATCTACCTTCTACATTACCTACACAACAATGGATTATACCAACTCATTTGAACGCAGCTTAATGTTTCCTTACCATAGTGTCCTATAGAGACATGAATATCCCACCGAAGGCAGATAATTCATCTACCTTCGACATTACCTACACAACAATGGATTATACCAACTCATTTGAACGCAGCTTAATGTTTCCTTACCATAGTGTCCTATAGAGACATGAATATCCCACCGAAGGCAGATAATTCATCTACCTTCTACATTACCTACACAACAATGGATTATACCAACTAATTTGAACACAGCTTAATGTTTCGTTACCATAGTGTCCTATAGAGACATGAATATCCCACCGAAGGCAGATAATTCATCTACCTTCTACATTACCTACACAACAATGGATTATACCAACTAATTTGAACACAGCTTAATGTTTCGTTACCATAGTGTCCTATAGAGACATGAATATCCCACCGAAGGCAGATAATTCATCTACCTTCTACATTACCTACACAACAATGGATTATACCAACTAATTTGAACAGAGCTTAATGTTTCGTTACCATAGTGTCCTATAGAGACATGAATATCCCACCGAAGGCAGATAATTCATCTACCTTCTACATTACCTACACAACAATGGATTATACCAACTCATTTGAACGCAGCTTAATGTTTCCTTACCATAGTGTCCTATAGAGACATGAATATCCCACCCAAGGCAGATAATTCATCTACCTTCTACATTACCTACACAACAATGGATTATACCAACTCATTTGAACGCAGCTTAATGTTTCCTTACCATAGTGTCCTATAGAGACATGAATATCCCACCCAAGGCAGATAATTCATCTACCTTCTACATTACCTACACAACAATGGATTATACCAACTCATTTGAACGCAGCTTAATGTTTCCTTACCATAGTGTCCTATAGAGACATGAATATCCCACCCAAGGCAGATAATTCATCTACCTTCTACATTACCTACACAACAATGGATTATACCAACTCATTTGAACGCAGCTTAATGTTTCCTTACCATAGTGTCCTATAGAGACATGAATATCCCACCCAAGGCAGATAATTCATCTACCTTCTACATTACCTACACAACAATGGATTATACCAACTCATTTGAACGCAGCTTAATGTTTCCTTACCATAGTGTCCTATAGAGACATGAATATCCCACCGTAGGCAGATAATTCATCTACCTTCTACATTACCTACACAACAATGGATTATACCAACTCATTTGAACGCAGCTTAATGTTTCCTTACCATAGTGTCCTATAGAGACATGAATATCCCACCCAAGGCAGATAATTCATCTACCTTCTACATTACCTACACAACAATGGATTATACCAACTCATTTGAACGCAGCTTAATGTTTCCTTACCATAGTGTCCTATAGAGACATGAATATCCCACCCAAGGCAGATAATTCATCTACCTTCTACATTACCTACACAACAATGGATTATACCAACTCATTTGAACGCAGCTTAATGTTTCCTTACCATAGTGTCCTATAGAGACATGAATATCCCACCCAAGGCAGATAATTCATCTACCTTCTACATTACCTACACAACAATGGATTATACCAACTCATTTGAACGCAGCTTAATGTTTCCTTACCATAGTGTCCTATAGAGACATGAATATCCCACCGAAGGCAGATAATTCATCTACCTTCTACATTACCTACACAACAATGGATTATACCAACTCATTTGAACGCAGCTTAATGTTTCCTTACCATAGTGTCCTATAGAGACATGAATATCCCACCGAAGGCAGATAATTCATCTACCTTCTACATTACCTACACAACAATGGATTATACCAACTAATTTGAACACAGCTTAATGTTTCGTTACCATAGTGTCCTATAGAGACATGAATATCCCACCGAAGGCAGATAATTCATCTACCTTCTACATTACCTACACAACAATGGATTATACCAACTAATTTGAACACAGCTTAATGTTTCGTTACCATAGTGTCCTATAGAGACATGAATATCCCACCGAAGGCAGATAATTCATCTACCTTCTACATTACCTACACAACAATGGATTATACCAACTAATTTGAACACAGCTTAATGTTTCGTTACCATAGTGTCCTATAGAGACATGAATATCCCACCGAAGGCAGATAATTCATCTACCTTCTACATTACCTACACAACAATGGATTATACCAACTAATTTGAACACAGCTTAATGTTTCGTTACCATAGTGTCCTATAGAGACATGAATATCCCACCGAAGGCAGATAATTCTTCTACCTTCTACTTTACCTACACAACAATGGATTATACCAACTAATTTGAACACAGCTTAATGTTTCGTTACCATAGTGTCCTATAGAGACATGAATATCCCACCGAAGGCAGATAATTCATCTACCTTCTACATTACCTACACAACAATGGATTATACCAACTCATTTGAACACAGCTTAATGTTTCCTTACCATAGTGTCCTATAGAGACATGAATATCCCACCGAAGGCAGATAATTCATCTACCTTCTACATTACCTACACAACAATGGATTATACCAACTCATTTGAACACAGCTTAATGTTTCCTTACCATAGTGTCCTATAGAGACATGAATATCCCACCGAAGGCAGATAATTCATCTACCTTCTGATCCATACCTAGGATGGAAATGCAAAAAAAGTCCGACTCGCAGGAACTGCATCATCTTAGCGCGGTTCCGTTCTTATCCGAAGTGCGATTAGTAAAGGAATAGTAGCAGCTATCGGTAGGTTTTGATCTTTCGTTAAAAATATAAAATAAAATCTCAAAGACAAGGAAGCTTAAAGCGCCACATATGGAAACTGGCAGTTTTCTAAGCGGATGGGACTCTCCCGTCATCGCGACGCTCACTCTAGGAAAACTCTATTACCAATATGATTCTTATTTTCTCAGCTTTAATGAAATACTCATTCCACCGTTAAATAGACTTAAAAAACAAAAGTGAGGTAAACAGTGACAAAAACCCGTTTAAAATAACAAAACTAACACTTTCGTAGTTTTAAGCACTTACTTCTCCGACTGACATTGCCCCATCGAAATTTGCTTCAGAATCTTTTTTTTTTAGAGAATTTAGTAAGCTTTTGAATGGTTACATCATACTTCCCACGATTTCTTAACTGTTTTGAAGATATTAAGGAGGAAAAATGGTGCTAATACCTACCGATAGCTGCTATATTCCTTCACTAATCGCACTTGAGATAAGAACGGAACCGCGCTAAGATGAAGCAGTTCCTGCGGGTCGGACTTTTTTTTTGTCAGACAAATTAATGTATTATGTTTATATTATAATATAAATATTATGTTTATAAGAAGAGCAAATCACTTTAATTGCGGTGTAAAATATTGTTGCTAGCTAAATCTAAGTTTTATATAAGCTCATAAGGAAAAAATGGTGCTAATGTCTCAGATTTCGATACACCATAAAAGAAAAAAAAATTAAGGACAATATACAAAGATTCCGAAGTATTTCATGTCTGTTAATAAAATATTTTATTCTAATCCCAATAACGCAACACTTATACACAAATAAACTTTTTTTAGGTACCTATTTAATGCGTATAAAATAAGGTTATAATGAGCGATCCGCTGTGGCATACAGCAAGTACTACCACCGTGTGGAGTGCAACTAGTATAGACCGGTACGTCTGTACCACTGTGGTATGTAAAGAGCGGCTGTTCTGATACTGGCAAAAATTAGAAATACTACATTCCTAAAGTTGTTTGGAGGCTTATCTTTATGACTCTAGACAAGGACTTGAAGATGACGAGGGTACACAGGGAGACGAGGGTACCTGAGGACAGGGAAAACGCTCCCCACCCTAAGCCTCCTAGCTCCTCACCTTCGAATTCATATGATTTCATTGAATGTAATTTTTTAAAAAAAATTAATAAATAGATAAAAACTTCTGAAAATAGGGAATACCAAAAACAATTCTAAAGAACGAAATCAACACCAGTACAGTAATCTAGATATTCATAGGGCATCTTCGAATTCCAAGATACCGTTGAAACAAAATATTGTTTCTATATATACGTATCCTGTTTTATTGAATAATACGTTTGACTACTATAAGCAATCACAAAAATAACGAGCAGTGAAAAAAAACTGTAGGAAACACACAAAAAGATTCGTTCAAATGAACGAAATTACCTATGTTTTAAGCACTTATTTCTCCAAATATGACCATCCCATCGCAAATGTCTTCAAAACATTTTTTGTAGAAAATTTAGTAACCTTTCGAATGGCAATCTTTTGCTTGCCAAGATTCCGAATCGTTTACGTGATATTAATGAAAATATACGAAGTTCCCAAAACTTTTCATGTCTAAAAATGAAATATTTTATTTTAATCCTTCCTTTACTCCAAACGTAACCAAATTTTCAACATATTAGTTTTGATAAAATTCAAACATGGAGAAAATGTTTCAACTGAAGCCCATGATTCTAAGTACCAAAATCAAAGACAAAAAAAACAGTTCGAATAAGCGAAATCAATTACTTTAAAGTTTTAAGCACTTATTTCTCCGCTTGACATCGCCTAATCAAAACTTTCATTAGAACCTTTTTTGTAGAGCATTTAGTAAGCAGTCTAATGGTAATCTTTTGCTTCACAAGATTCTCAACCTTTTTCGAGATATTAAGGAAAGTATACAAAGTTACCAAAACTTTTCATGTCTGTTCATAAAATATTTTATTCTAACCCTTCCTTAACTCCAAACGTAACATAACTTTCTACATATTAGTTTTAATGAAAGTAGAACATGCAGATAATGTTTCAACTGAATCCCGTGATTCTAAGTACCCAAACCAAAAACGGTATTCAAAAACTATTTTTCCAATTTTCTCGAAAACGGTTAAAGCTATCGCCTTGAAAATGGTTTCATTCGTTTTCCTAGCCCAAGAAGCCTATAAAAAGAGTACTTACAAGCTTATGAACTCAAAAACGTAAGCGTTACGATTTTTTCTGCGCGAATTTCGCCCCAAACGCCATCTTCCAGTGGGCGGATTTTGCTGGTTAACGAACTTGACCTTTCAAATTGGACGATTGATTTTTGTACCAAATTTCATCAAAATCGGACCATCAGGGAAGCCAGAAATGAGCGAACAGACAAATATATATATATATATATATATATATATATATATACATATATATATATATATATATATACAAATTTGAACCACCGTTATTTTCGGTCTCTAGGGGTTCTGAAACGCGAAATTTTCTAGTCGGCACTTCCGGATTGTTTCATTGTATCAACCTTATAAGCGGGGTTCCTCCCTATGGGGGAGGGAGGAACCGCGCTAAAAGACTGGTGTACAATCATAATGTAACTAACCTTAATATAAAATCATTCAATCTAATATTATATGTGTGTAAATAATAAAAACCAAACTTATTAATCATAATGTAATGTAAATATGTAAATAGACAATACGTTGATATAATGTAATTTAGTAATATAGATATATGTATGTATATGTATGTGTGTGTATGTATATATGTGTGTGTATGTATATATGTGTGTGTGTGTGTGAATGTGTGTGTATATATATATGTATAATATAAGTATATAAGACAATGTAATGTATATATGTAATGTTTGTAATAACTATATGTAAGGTGTACATCGCCATTAAGCGGAACACCAAGAAATAAAATAAATAAAAAATAAAGATAATTTTGAACATTGTTATTTGCATTGATAGGTAATTGTAAGTATTGATCATAGTCAAACAAAACCAAGTCCTCCGCATGGTGTCTTCTACCTCTAATGAAAACGGATATGATTTTATTTTTCACTGTATTATCTTCATAGGAACACGATATAGTGCACTATAACATTATATGGATCGAAAACTCCACACTAGGAACATGTTGTTAAGTAAATTTAATAACAAAAATGGACATGGTCTCCTTTATCTTGGTGGTTCAGATATGTGTCACGATTGGTAAATACCAAAACATGTAAAGACATTTTTTATGTATTGAAATCCTGTTATGATTGCTTGCAATAATTTCAATTCATCGGGAATTGATTGACATGTCCGAAACCCCGACGTGAAAGCCTTTCAATCATCTATTGATTACAATAGCCATTGTGAGCACATTGACCAAACATGTCATTATACCGGGAGTGAATGAAAGGGGAGCTGGTTGCGCAACAATTAATCGTAACACCGCACGAGTATCGAGCCTTTCTGGATCAAGGTCGTTCAAGGTGAGCTATATCCGAAGCGAGTATATCATGCTGACCTTGATGCTGACGTCATGATGGAGCATTGCCCGCGAGTCTAGGTCACGCTACGGTCCGTTAACGGATGAGCTTGAAGCACGATTACTACGAGATCTGCTCGTATATATATATATATATATATATATATATATATATATATATATATATATAGTTTCCTAGTGTTAATTGCTATAATATAGTAACAATAATATCAATAATCCTTAACCTAATACCTAAGATATTTACAAAGTAATAAGTAATAAGCCGGACTCCAGAGGGAGTACTTGGGAACGAAACGTGCCCCTGAAGAGGTGCGAAGAAAAGACGCACGAAACATGTCGGGCCCAATAAATAAAGTGGTATAAAAAAAAAAGGGAAGACTACTTTAATGACCCCATGCCTACTAGGATAAAAAATAATATATATATATATATATATATATATATATATATATAAATATATACATATATTATTTATTTAATGCTTAGATTTGGATCTTTTAGCATGGGGAGGGGGTTACTATATACGTGTGTTAGTTTCCTAGTGTTAATTGCTATAATATAGTAACAATAATATCAATAATCCTAAACCTAATACCTAAGATATTTACAAATCTGAAATGGAAATACAATCTTTGTTTATAAATTAACAATATAATGCCGAATTGGTTAAACAAAAGACTAGAATAATGAAAAGATAAAGTGTACCAACCGATGCGATTTATCGTAGGATTATTACTACCTACCTTTATACATAACTTAGAATAGAAGACAATTTTTCTAAAATAAATTTAGCCTTATTAGCAAGTTTAAACACATACATTTGAAACAAAATAAGACAGCATAACTTGTTATAAAGAGATTATTGCCAATAAAAACCTTTTAAAATAAATTTAGCCTTATTAGCAAGTTTAAACACATACATTTGAAACAAAATAAGACAGCATAACTTGTTATAAAGAGATTATTGCCAATAAAAACCTTTTAAAATAAATTTAGCTATATATATATTTTGGTTGAGGTTTCTTCGCCGAGGAAAATTATTATTGTTCATAAGGTATAACTCATAACTCATGCAGTCAGTTTTTCTCAATACCACACCCAAAACCCACCATGAATCCGTGTTAGGCGGTCGAGCCACTCGAAATAGAAGCCTTCGAGGTAGCTTGTGTTATATATTTCATCCACCGAAAACAACGAAAGAAAAATAATTACAAAAATACCTCCATTATTAGTTGAAATTTTGTTGCATGGGATTCCCAGTTCAAACTGCACTGTTAGCCGCCCCTGCTGTTAAGCGCTGGTGCGTTATAGCCCTAAGGCTAGACCCGCTCTCGGGGACTATGATATAAATAAAAACAAATTTTTGAAAATGTAAATACAACTATAATAAAGCAAAAATTGGTAATGGTGAAACCCGAAACGGCTCAACAAACTGTCACTTATAATGGGTGTCATATTGTCATGTGTGTGTGTGAGCGTGGTTGTGTCAGGAGAGGCTTCAAAATTGAAAATAAAGTCTTTATATTAAATATCTTACAATTCACACACAATAATGATTTTCATCTTGCAATAAAATAATGATTATTTATTACTGTCGCAATTTGTCATTCTTTATTTTGTTATATTCTATACATTAAATTATGAAATCAATCATTTGGTTTGATTTAATTATTTATTTTATTTTATATTAATGTTATTATTATTTTTTTAATTAATTTTTTTTTCTCATTTATTTTTTAATATTTTTTTTATTTTTCTTTTTTTGAAATTGAATATAATGAATTTATATTCTTTACCCTTTATATAGTTTTAATTGGTTATATTTATGTGAGCAAATCACCTTGCAGTTGTGAAGCTCCATGAATAAATTAATATTGTCATGTAGTACATTGTAAACATATTACATTATATGACATGTAATTACAATCTTCCGGAAAATACTACAAATGTTAGATTATTCTAGTTGGAGATATCCAAATTTAAAATCACCCGGGTGCATGATTACGTATGTAGTTTATATAAAACGGAAGAGAAAGAGCGGACAATGAGTATATACATGCCTTGACAGTGATCACCTGTGATTTAGAGGTAGCAGTGATTTCCGGGCCCCGCCTTCCTAAAGGTCACCCAGATGTTCCAGATAGTCGCTGTAACCCGAACTCTTGGAGTCGGTCTTTATTGCTGTCAGTATTCGCCCGGTGTACTTTTCAGTCATTATGTAACCAGTTTTTTTTTTTTGTATTGTAAAGTATGCTGTCTGTATATTGCTGTGGGATCCCTGCAGCTTGCTCTCCTGCCCTTTTGAATGCAGAATTTAAAGCTGTTTGTAGGGTAATTTATCTTAGAGTCCTTCCTTTCATAACTGGTTTAGTGCGTGAGCTTTTATGAACAAGTAAGAGATGGGGAGAAAGTGAATTAGTTAGAGGGAGAGACAAACGAAATTCATTTACATATTTCAATTTTTTTCTATTTCACGTGTTTTTTCCCAAACAAGTATATTCACGTTTTTGGCTATATATAGCGTAGGTGAAACATAGTACTTCATTTTCATTTGTACCACTTTATTGTAAATTTTCACGAAACATGGCTACGAAACATGTAGGGCAAATATACAATAAAGTGGTACGAAAGAAAATGAAGTACTATGTTTTACCTACGAAATATATCTCCAAAAACTGGATTTTTTTTTTTATTTATTTTTTTCTTTTATTGATTTTTAAACACTTGAACTTTCAAAAACATTTCACGGATTGAAAGTTGGTTAATTTAGATTTTTTAAAGTATTCAAAAATTTCATTTGCGACAATTACTTTAATTTTTTAGAGAATATTTCCAATATGTAAAGTATTTTGTCTATATATTTTCTAGAATTTGAGAAATCTTAATTTTTTCGCTGATTTCTTAATTACGAACAGTAATAAACTGATTTAAACAAACATTGGTGGGTTGTTTTATTCTATAATTAAGACTTTATTCCTAGAATATGAAGGTTCTGTTTATACATATATATATATATATATATATATATATATATATATATATATATATATATATATATATATATATTAAACTGCCAAAACATGGTATAAAAAGTTTCTATTTACCAAATTTTTTTTTTTCAAAGTTATTGCTATTTTAAACATGTCATGCCTTATGTATGCGGATGACGTAGTTCTTCTGAGTAAAGACAAATACTCTCTACAGCTCATGATAAATAAACTGGAGGATTACTGTCGAACTTGGAACCTGATCATCAATTGAATAAATCTAAGATAATGATATTTCGGAATGGTGGGAGATCAGCCAAGAACGAGGATTGGAAGCTTGGTGGACGAGAGATAGAAGTGGTGAACGAATATAAATATCTTGGAGTTATCCTCACGCCTAGGTTATCAATGACTAAGCATTTCGATGAAAAGGTTCGGGTCGCCAAATATGCCCTGCATTCTGTGTGGAACCGATTTATTAGGAAGCATGAAGTCCCAATCTCCGCAAAGTTCCAAGTATTCGATGCAGTGACACGAGCCTCTCTTTGTTATGGCGCTCAAGTTTGGGGATGGAAGGAATTTGGAGCTGTTGAGGCTGTTCAGAGATCTTTCATAAAGCGGCTTTTCGGGTTGCCAACATACACTCCGAACTACGCCATATACCTAGAAACCGGTAGGCAATCTATTTTCCTGCACAGCCTAAAGATTCGTCTCGAATACATCCAACGACTGCTGACTCTACCGAGGCATAGGCTGCCTGTTAGATTGTTTGACGAGATTATAGGGGAAAAGGCTGGTTGTTCAGGGAATGGGAGAAGCTATTCGCCAGAGCTGGGGAAAGTATGGACAGCTGGACGAGCGGTGATCCAGTACTGATGAAAGAAGCAAGTTCCAGGATACTGCTGTCACTCGCTAATCTCGAGCAGAGACGATGGGCTGAACTGTCTCAGTCGTCACAATATCATCTTCTTTACAAGAAGCTGAATCACACCGATGTAGCCGTTTCCTACATGTCAGATGACAGATCCCTCTACGCAGTCCACACTGATGCAACCGTTTCCTACATGTCAGAAGACAGGTCCCTCTATGCAGTCCACACTGATGCAACCGTTTCCTACATGTCAGAAGACAGGTCCCTCTATGCAGTCCACACTGATGGAGCCGTTTCCTACATGTCAGATGACAGGTCCCTCTACGCAGTCCACACTGATGCAACCGTTTCCTACATGTCAGAAGACAGGTCCCTCTACGCAGTCCACACTGATGCAACCGTTTCCTACATGTCAGATGACAGGTCCCTCTACGCAGTCCACACTGATGCAACCGTTTCCTACAGGTCAGATGACAGGTCCCTCTACGCAGTCCACACTGATGCAACCGTTTCCTACATGTCAGAAGACAGGTCCCTCTATGCAGTCCACACTGATGGAGCCGTTTCCTACATGTCAGATGACAGGTCCCTCTACGCAGTCCACACTGATGCAACCGTTTCCTACATGTCAGATGACAGGTCCCTCTACGCAGTCCACACTGATGCAACCGTTTCCTACATGTCAGAAGACAGGTCCCTCTACGCAGTCCATACTGATGCAACCGTTTCCTACATGTCAGAAGACAGTTCCCTCTACGCAGTCCACACTGATGCAACCGTTTCCTACATGTCAGAAGACAGGTCCCTCTATGCAGTCCACACTGATGGAGCCGTTTCCTACATGTCAGATGATAGGTTCCTCTACGCAATCCGCTTCATCATGAAAGCTACAACAGAGATGCTGCCTCTGAACAGTAGGCCATGGCGTGCAGACGGACGTGTACACAGCTCCATGTGCAATCTTCAAGAGGAAGAAGACACTCTCCACTTCATTGCTAGATGTCCTGTAATGAAGGAGTTCAGAAGATTACATTACAGCAAGGATCTCCTCACGCCGGAAGACGTTATGTTAATCCTAGACGGAAGGAACTGGGACACTCTTCATAAATATTTAAATAATACGGTCAAATACAGGCAATTTCTTATTAATCAATTCAATAATTAATTTAAAGTTTACAATTTTGTCTCCACGTATTATTCTCTGTTCGCTATTTAATCATTATTTATATATTTGTTTTGTTTATTGTCATTTTCTTTTCTGTTTTTGAATATTTTTTTTCTTTTCGTAAGTTTTTGTCAAAAGGGAGTATATAAGTTTCTATTTTATTTACTTTTATTTTTAATGTTTAATTAGTTAATGCTTACATGCACTCAGGCTGATGGACACTGTCCAAGCGAATGTAAATTCTTCAGTTATTACTTTCTTAAATATTTGTGTAAAAATACATAATAAAACTTACATTCATTCATTGCAAAACGATTTTGGATCATGTTGGGAAATCTCGTTACAAATATTTTTATTACCTTAATTAGAGCTAATTAAGGTAGACAGTATAAATATTTTTTTATATCCTCAGGTGTTTTGTTTTTTGATAGTATTAATATATTCTAATTTTGACATGGATATGTCTTAGCTATGGCCTAGTGCGACGCTAAAACTGTAACGGTTCGGCTACGCTAGGACGATTGTACACGAGGGTTCCGTTGCAGTGGCCACAAACCCACATGGTTACTGTACTATCGAAAGGTCAAATTTTCATAGGTTATGAGGTGAAATCATTGGAGATTATAACAGTGGAGTTAGTTACAGGGTAATATTAATCATTACTAATGGGCAATAAATAATGGGCCCCCTTCCAGATGAATAATAAATTCTGTGGATAACTCATTATGACCACTTTAGACATATCCATGATACAAGCTATTGCCTACGGGGAAATCCACCTAGACTATGTCACTCCCAGTATCTCAGAAATTATTTTTCATGTAATAATCTACCATTTAGCATATAATTTCAAACACCAATAATATTAATTATGTTTTATTAATAGCTTTAGGGTGGCAACCTATAGATAGCCCGGCGCAAATGGCCAAGTTGTAGATGCGCCGTAAAAAAAAAAAATAAAAAAAATTAATAGCTTTCAAATTCCGCCCTTCTCCCATATTTTGAATTTCCTTGTAGCATAATTGTATGATGCGTCTTATAATTATAGAGAGCTAATTGCCTATGTTTAGTTAGCCGTTCATAAATAAATAATGAATGAATAAAATAATAATCATCCACATAATTGTATGATGCGTCTTATAATTATAGAGAGCTAATTGCCTATGTTTAGTTAGCCGTTCATAAATAAATAATGAATGAATAAAATAATAATCATCCACATAATTGTATGATGCGTCTTATAATTATAGAGAGCTAATTGCCTATGTTTAGTTAGCCGTTCATAAATAAATAATGAATGAATAAAATAATAATCATCCACATAATTGTATGATGCGTCTTATAATTATAGAGAGCTAATTGCCTATGTTTAGTTAGCCGTTCATAAATAAATAATGAATGAATAAAATAATAATCATCCACATAATTGTATGATGCGTCTTATAATTATAGAGAGCTAATTGCCTATGTTTAGTTAGCCGTTCATAAATAAATAACGAATGAATAAAATAATAATCATCCACATAATTGTATGATGCGTCTTATAATTATAGAGAGCTAATTGCCTATGTTTAGTTAGCCGTTCATAAATAAATAATGAATGAATAAAATAATAATCATCTACATAATTGTATGATGCGTCTTATAATTATAGAGAGCTAATTGCCTATGTTTAGTTAGCCGTTCATAAATAAATAATGAATGAATAAAATAATAATCATCCACATAATGATGGAATTTATATTAAACATTATGTAAACAATGCCCTATTTCTTTTATAAAAATGTTATTGCCTTCAGATATAGCTCAATAGAAGTAAGGCGTAAAAAAAAATATCCCCCCCAAAAAAACATATTTATAATGGTTCATAAAATTACCCCAGTTAACCTTTGGTTTAATAGAGCAGCCACAAAAAAAAAAAAAAAAAAAAAAAAAAAAAAAAAAAAAAAAAAAAAAAAAAAAAAAAAAAAAAAAAAAATTTAATTCAAGACTGTAAACTAGGTGATAATAGTTAATAAGAGTAAAAATATTATTGGCGATGGTATTGAATATGCGTACAATGTTCTACGCCCGAGTTAACTTCGTAGGCAAATCCAAACATATACTCGAAACATCTCCAGCGTGTTGGTTAAACGGATAAAACAATTTTTGAGAAGAGTTTAAATGAAGATACAAATCCCAGAAGATTTTCTTCTTGTAATAAAATCAAAGCAATTGCCTTCTTTTCGAAAAAGGTCAGCCCAAATGTGGCAAACCTGAGAATTCCTGCTTATATTTTTTATTAATTGTCACATAACCTCGAACCTTTATTAGATAAACACATTCTAACAGCGGAGAATCCAAATTTGGTAAATGTGTTATATAAAGTAATCATTAATGGAATTAGAAGATTGCATGAGCTGGTTGTTGACTTGTTTTGCAGCGAGTGTGGACATCGCCATCTCTGGATCCTAGAACTAGGTGAGAACAGAGAAAGGAAAGCAGGACGCTTAGAAGCGAGGGCTTAGAAGCAGGGGCTTAGAAAGGCGGAAGAAAACAAGGACTTGAAATATAATTACTACAACAAAAACATTAATAACTCACATTATTGTAAATATAAATAACTAGCAGAATACCCGTGCTTTGCCACGGCAGATAAGTAGTTTTTTTATTGTGTTAAATAATTTATCATCAAAATTCGTTGTCAATCATAGACGTACGTTAAAAATTAAAAATTTATGTTTCTCAGATGTCATTTGGAAATGCCCATTATATTTTCGAGCATTACCAAGAAGTGTTCTGACTGGGGATGCTGATGGGTGAGGAGGCTGTGCAAGGGTTCGGGATATTATTACCTAGGAGGGACCATCGCCTGGACAACTTTACTGGGGACAAATTGAAATGAACCTCAATTGAAACGGTGATATTGTCCCTCATAGCGTAAACTCTATGAGGGACAGTTTATTTCTAGTAATTCAAGGACTGCCATCATAGTTAAAATGAACCTCAATTAAAAATAATACTATGAAAGAGATACAGTACGGTAACAGCTGTTCTGTGGTCGTCTTAGCAAGGCATACAACCTAGGCGTGCATGCTATCTATAAAACTAAAAATAAAAATACCTAAATATTTGAGTTCCAAAAAAAACAAAAACATTTCTTAGCGAGTGTTTACATCCGAAAGCGAGTGTCCATACAAATTTTCAAATTTTTCTGTCGAGTTGTTTGGGTTGGGCGAAGATAGTCAGTGAGTGAATAAGTGGTATTTGACAAATACATAGTAGATATATATTTTACGTCGAATATATAAATTTATTACACCATCCACGGGACATCCTCATGACTTTTTAACGTTAAGATTACCTTTTGTAACTCTCAAAATTATTGCACAACTCAGGACTACTAGCAACTTTAATATTAAATTTTGTATTAAAAGTGTTAATTATAGCATTAATCCTAAAGAAATGTGTATCCTTTGTAGATGGAATGCTTATGAAGATTTGTATCATATTATGTTGCACTGCCCAATTTACTCGCCTAACAGAGAGCAATATCTACCATTGAATTACCCAGCAGATAACGCTCAATTGCATGAGATCCTAAACAGTGCCTCGAAAGAGGATTATTTCAAAATATTTCTATACCTTAAGAATATGTTAAAGCTCAGGGCTTCACTGCTCGGAGAATAATTCAACTTTGTTTCGTTATTGTTTGAATATTCCTATTTTTCCTCCTGTTTATCTATTTTTAAATATATTATAGAGTATATAAATATAAATAACTAGGCTACATACAATATTTTTTATGTATTATGATTGCCAAAACAATATTTATTTAAATAAATGTAAATAAGTTATTTTTGTAAATTATTAAGTTAAAAATATTATTAAGATATTGGTGCATGTTAAATAAAAATTAGATTAATGCATGACCCTAGTAATACTAACATTAGTTATACTAATCACATTATATAAGGCCTACTCCTCGCTATGGGGAAACCTTGTAAGCGATAAACAAAATAAAAAAAATAAAATATATATTTTACGGTATTTCTAAATTATTAAAAATAACATTGTAAAATGATTTTGTACCACTTCAATATATTTAGGCAGCAAACTGTTTTTTTTAAACACAGCATTTTTTGTTGTTTTTTTTTCCCACTCGCACGAGATTTAAGTATTGTTTGGTACCTGCTTGTCGGATTTTTTTAAAATTTTGGTAAGTTATTTTAATATTATTATTATTATTTAAGGAGCACCGACATCTGGGCCATTAGCGCCCATCCATGCACATCGTAAAGAATTTTCCCAACAAGCTGTGAGATGAGAAAATTCCTGCCGCCGGTGGGACTCGAACCCACCATCTCCCACACGAGAATGTAAGGAGTAAGACCACGGGAAGACCCATTAGTTATTTTCTAAACGGAAAACAATAGGTCATAATTTATAAATATCCAAAAGCACAGGGAAGCTATAAATGAACACAATTATAGAAGTAATAAAGGATAACAAAAATTGTCTAATAATTACTAATTTAAATAATAAATAATAAACTTTAATAATGATGGGATCCCCCCTTGGATTCTTCTCCTTAAATGATCGCCCCCTTCTCAATAAAAACGTTACTGCATGGAACCAAAACATTTTATGCTCATATGTATTTTGTCGGTGAATATATTTTTGGAAAATGGATTTTTTCTAAAAGCGCAACGACATCTTGGCCATTAGCGTCGGGTTTTTTTCTAAATTTCATTGCCAAAGATATGAATAAAATACGAGCATGGAGGGTTCAAGTCCCTCCCTTAGGCATCGCATCCTTAATATCTGAAACATATGTTTTTATTAACCAATAAGAATTGCGGATGGATCTCTAGAGGAGAGAGCATTAAAGATTACCAAATGACCAAGCCCTCTCCGATAAGAAATGATAATGTTTCCTCGCCTGAGATGAAAGGAGGAAGGCGAGCCTCCTATGGAAATGGGTCCTCCCAACCCCGTCCCATCCAATGGTGACTCCACCCATGAGGAAAGGTCATCCTTGTATCATGTAACCCATGATGTATTCCATTACATCCACTCCATGGTCGGGCTTGGAGAAGTGCTGAGTGCTTCCGAAACCAAACGAATTTATTACTGGCAAATGGAGCCGAGAGAAGAAGTCATATTGACCCATTTACCTTTTAGTCTTATGTAGAATTGCCTCCCGCAGAGATGTTCGTTACGCCACTGCATCAAGATAAGCTATCCCCAATGACTTCAAAATATATTAGAATCAAAGCAGGTATCCAACGGCCATAGCCACGTTGAATTCCCCAGTTCAAGCAACGTCATGCGTGGCCAGTACCTGAATGGGTGACCGACCATGCTATTGGCATTATAAAAGCGTGACAACCTGTAGACAGCCCGGCGTTAATAGCCTACTTGTTGATACGCTGTAAAAGTATAAATAAATAAACAAAACAGGAAGGAGGTCAATTAATGAATTCTGACTCACAGGAACTGAGTCATCTAAGCGAGTTTCCATGAAGTTATTTTTCCTGATGTTATTTGAAGAGTTTGGAATAGAAACAGTAAGTATTTATTTTGATATTTTGTTTAGAAATATTATGTTTGCGCCATTATGCTCAAAAACACTTGCACATTGTTCCCTATATCGCATAGAAATTGTAATTCTATAAAAAAAAAAATGATGCAAAAATAACGAGCAACAAAAAAGTGATTTAAACAGACAAAAAAAAAAAACGTTGAAATGGAAGAAATTATAGTTTGAAGAACTTATTTCTTCCAACTGGATAGTCCAGTCGAAAATTACTTTAGAACAGAGATGGGCATAATTTTATTTATAAATAAAAATACGAATTTATTCGTACTTCATATATTTGTGAATACGAATATAAATAAATTCGTACTTCATATATTTGTGAATACGAATATAAATAAATTCGTATTCATAAGTGTGAATACGAATTTATTTTTATTCACATATAATAAATATAAAAATACAAATAAAATTTTATTCGCAAAGTTTTCTGCGAATAAAAATAAATTCACAGAAAAAATTGTAAATAATCACTAAAAATGTGAATATTTACAAAATATCAAGTGAATACAAAAAAAATCACATTAAAATATACGAATAAAAATGTATTCACATTATGATTTGTGATAATGTGAATACATTTTTATAATTGGAATCCTTCCAGAAACCTACCCTGCTTTAGCCGAGTCAATACTCATTGACTCGCTTGGCATTATTAACCAACATATATATAGTCATTAATAGGCCCCGTTCCTTTCGTTGATTTATTTTAAGTTAAAAAGAATCTTACTGACTTGTGTTTTCATTGAGAAAAGAAAGAAGGAGTGGAAGAAAAAAAAAATGGTGTTTCCATAATGAGGATATTCCTGAAGGATATTTTCACCACTGAAATAGAAGAGACTACAAATGTAACATCCTCCGAATTTAGAAACTAATACCTATATTGGTGGATTAGCACGCTGTGTTGCCAGCAACCCGATTTAGTTGGGCAGCCCACTTTGTTATTTCATAATAAAGTTTTCCTCCTTCCTACGAAAGTTATTGAAGGTGATTTTTTTTTTTATTTTTTAAGGCGTCTAACGTCTAGGTTATTTAGATTTTTTGTTTACCCCAAGTCCGCCACGGGACCAACAGCCATGCTGCAGGGACATCTGTACCTCCATTAAAAAAAAAAAAAAAAAAAAAAAAAAAAAAAAAAAAATCACCTTTAATAACTTTCGTAATATCGTCTTAAAACGAATAAATTCATAATTTATTTGCGAATTTTATTGTGAATAAATTTTTATTCACAAATTATAATGTGAATAAATTTTTATTCGTATATTTTAATGTGATTTTTTTAGTAATAACTTGATTTTTTGTAAATATTCACATTTTTTGTGATTATTTACAATTTTTTCTGTGAATTTATTTTTATTCGCAGAAAACTTTGCGAATAAAATTTTATTTGTATTTTTATATTTATTATATGTGAATAAAAATAAATTCGTATTCACACTTATGAATACGAATTTATTTATATTCGTATTCACAAATATATGAAGTACGAATAAATTCGTATTTTTATTTATAAATAAAATTATGCCCATCTCTGCTTTAGAACCATTTCTTTAGGGAATTTAGTAAAAGTTTGAATGGTTACGTTGCTCAAACCACGTTTCCAGACGGTTTTCGAGATTTCTACTAAAAATATACGATGATAATAAAACTGCTCATTTCATTTAATATAATATATTTTTTACTAATACTTCCTTTACTCCAAACCTAATAAAAATTTCAATATCTTAATTTTGATGAATGACAAACAGTTAGAAAAATTTACGATTTAATCGTTTCTAAGTATCTGAACCGAAATATATCTAGGAAAACTAATTTTATTACTGTATTGGAGGGGTCTCCCGTGGTCTAATGGCTAGCGCCTTGGATTCATAAGCGGGAGATGGTGGGTTCGATTCCCAACCTACGGCAGGAATTTTATCATCCCACGGCTCGCTGGTAAAATTCCTCGCTGCACCCTGGATGTCGGCGCTAATGACCTAGGTGTAGATGCGCCGTAAAAAAAAAAAAAAAAAAAAAAAAAAAAAAAAAAAAAAAAAAAAAAAAAAAAAAAAAAAAAAATTACTGTTTTGGAAAACGGTTACAGATATCGCCTTAGAAAAGTATACCTAGAAGCGTACAAGTGCAAAACCCTGGTTGTTACAATTTTGTTTTTATATTCGTCTGTGGTAGAAGGTCAATTTTATAAAAACACTCTTACTTTCTTCTGTACTCTTTTATTAGGCTCTACATTTCACGTCGCTGTGACGCCTCTTCAGGAGCACTTAATCTAAATAAAATAAAATATGGTTACAGCCTATCCATTAGAGAACCTTCCGCAGGTAGGTCCACGTCTGGACTGATAAGATCAATCATGTCTACTGGGTATCAGCTGTTTAAAATCGATAGTTTTAGGGTAAATGTCGATTTTCCAAAAGAAGTTTTTGTCATTTTATAAAATTTTTAAATTGTCTTGTTTATTAAATTAAAAAATATTTTATCCAGGTATTTAATATCTGTTTTTTTGTTGACGGTCTTTTTCCTATTTTTAATTATGTGTATATTTTCCTTAATTTTTCTTTTTATGGGGTTTTTCTTTTTATCTAATATCTTTACCGTGTCATAATTAAATGTATGGCTATATTGTATCGCATGATCCACCAATGCAGTCTTGTTGTCTTTCTCGTCAAGGTTTTTGGCATGTTGTTTGATTCTCTTTTTTAAAAGTTGTCCCGATTCTCCTACATACACAACAAACAGTTAGAAAAATTTACGATTTAATCCATCATTTCTAAGTATCTAAACCGAAATATATCTAGGAAAACTAATTTTATTACTGTATTGGAAAACGGTTACAGATATCGCCTTACAAAAGTATACCTAGAAGCGTACAAGTGCAAAACCCTGGTTGTTACAATTTTGTTTTTGTGCGAATTTCAATGTGTTCCTTTCGGCGAAATCTGCTAATTATCAAAATTAAGGTTCTTTATTGAGCACCGCTATTTTCATGATTAATGGATTCCGAAAAGTGAAAAAGTCTGATTTCATTGGGTCTGCGGCAAAACGAGTCCCTCCCTATGAACGTGTCTTTACGCACATATATATATATATATATATATATATATATATATATATATATATATATATATATATAAAAAAAAAAAATCAGTCCCGTAACAGGCCACGAGGGCCCCGAGGGGCAGATACTATAGAGGTATCTGATTCATGACCATACGGCACACTAGGGAGATAGTGTGGTCAATACTATGCTCCGGCCGCCTGATTTTCCCCTTGGCCGCTTCGACTGCTAGAGTCATTAGTACCCATTATTAAATTAATTAAAGGCTGGGTCGGCCTAGGGACGGTCAGGGAGGCCGAATTTAACCCATGAACGAAGACACTAGAAGAAAAAATCTTTAGTGCTATGCTCGGGATTTGAACTCAGGCCTCCAGCTTATAAGTCCAGTGCTCTACCACTGAGCTAACCTCGCCCCTATATATATATACATATATATACAAAATTTCATGAGTGTTACGTAATTAACTTTATTCCTTAGAAGAGGAAAGACAAATTTAAAATATCGTCCCTACCATGTCAAACTATGCAAATCGGAGCAAACTGGCGAACAAACATATTCTGTCCCTTGACGAAGTAATAAATTGAGAAATTTTCATTCGACATTTTATTTAAGACATAAAAGGCTATTCTAAAGGGGTTAGAGTTCTGACAATTTGCGACAAGACTTATCGTGTCTGAAATCTCAAAAAACGAGATTTTTCATATTCGACAGCTTGACATGGTAGGGATGATATGTAAAAATTTCTGATTGCAATTTTCTGAATGGCCATTGACACAGCAATAACCTTGCAATTGATATAGCTGATATTAACTTCCTCATCAATAGAAACCTGTCGAACAAGGTGTCACTAGGAGTGGCGGCTTGTTTTCTGAATGGCCATTGACACAGCAATAACCTTGCAATTGATATAGCTGATATTAACTTCCTCATCAATAGAAACCTGTCGAACAAGGTGTCACTAGGAGTGGCGGCTTGTTTTCTGAATGGCCATTGACACAGCAATAACCTTGCAATTGATATAGCTGATATTAACTTCCTCATCAATAGAAACCTGTCGAACAAGGTGTCACTAGGAGTGGCGGCTTGTTTTCTGAATGGCCATTGACACAGCAATAACCTTGCAATTGATATAGCTGATATTAACTTCCTCATCAATAGAAACCTGTCGAACAAGGTGTCACTAGGAGTGGCGGCTTGTTTTCTGAATGGCCATTGACACAGCAATAACCTTGCAATTGATATAGCTGATATTAACTTCCTCATCAATAGAAACCTGTCGAACAAGGTGTCACTAGGAGTGGCGGCTTGTTTTCTGAATGGCCATTGACACAGCAATAACCTTGCAATTGATATAGCTGATATTAACTTCCTCATCAATAGAAACCTGTCGAACAAGGTGTCACTAGGAGTGGCGGCTTGTTTTCTACTAATGCAGTTAGAAGACCAATCCAGAAATATATGCATTATAATAACTTCCGTATACAGGTGTAACTGTGATTATGTCATTTTCGGTTATAAGTCGTTCGTATAAAAAAAAAAAAAAAATAATCTAATTTAACACTCCGAAGGACAGCTGATCATCTAGGCACTCCTAGGGTTCATTGGTACATCCTAACCTCTCTTTGCAGATTCCAACTGTGATTATTTTACTTAGATAAAATAACTATAAAATATGTAAACATATGTTGCTGTAACCTCGCCAAATATCCTAACTAATTTGCTGTAGTTTTATTTGTGATCTTCACTCAAACGGAATAAATATTTTTCTGTTAAGTGACCATATCAGGACTTAAGACAATGCTCGGTAAAAATGCAGTTTCACGCCCTCCAAACCGATTTCTTTCAAATTTTGCACAATAACGTATTTTGATGCACTAAACACGAATACGATAATAAAAAACGTCGGATTTAACTAGGAAAGAAGTTATTAAGCACTTAAGTTCACTGTTATGCAGGTTATGAGAGCTAATGTAAACAACTAAATTTGTGACAACTTTAAGGCATAAATGACGACTTTAAGGCATACATGCTATGCGTTTCCGCTCGCTACGCTCGCTAATCCAACTCGCTAAAATTAATAGAATATAATATTAAGCACTAAAGTTAGGAAGGTTATGAAACTAGGCGTCTTCAGCGTATTTGTAAACACGTGCATGCGCAGATATGTAACATTGGGAAACAGAGAACTCTCATTTGAAATGTTCAGAAACCATTTATTCGAAAATATTGTTAATTGTAAGGGCATCCTCACCTGTCGCTTAAGGGCATACGTGCTATGCGTTTCCGCTCGCTACGCTCGCTCAAGAAAATAACAAAACCCCAGTCAATCCAACTCGCTGTAATTAATAGCTCTCATAACCTGCATAACAGTGAACTTTAGTGCTTAATAACTTCTTTCCTAGTTAAATCCGACGGTTTTTTTTTTATCGTATTCGTGTTTAGTGCATCAAAATACGTTATTGTACAAAATTTGAAAGAAATCGGTTTGGAGGGCGTGAAACTGCATTTTTACCAATATTTTTTTTATGTTAAAAAAATGTATGTACCCAAGTTTAAAGTTTCTGTAGAAAATTGTTACTATAACTGTAATAAATTGTCATAACTTTAAGTGCAAAAGTTTGCAAACATTCAGACCTACCTATGCACATAGACTTAATTAACATTTTTTTTAGATTCTCCAACAGGAATAAGTTGCTGCAAAGCACTACTCGAGTGGTACTTTTTTTTTCTATCATCGCTCCTGAAAAAAAGATATTAAAATAAATCTAATAAATTCTATAAGTTCCAGGTCCATCTTCCATATATATACTGTGCATCTTCCATATATATTCTGCATTTTATATATATACTGTGCACTATATATATATATATACCTGTATACTATATTTATATAAGTGCAAATATATTTATGTGTGTGAATCTGGTTCTTATATCCATGCAATATTATAACAACAATAATTTCTCTTTTTTTCCAAACTTAACATTAAACTCCCACAATTAAATGCAACAAGGGCGGAGATGACCAAGCAGTTTTCTGCCCTTAAACTACCAACCCAACCCAACCCAACCCATCTTCCAATAGACCGAGAGCCAGCAACGTACTTTTCATAAAGTGTTTTATGCATCTTGAAATTTTGCTATAATGCACATCTTAGGTAGATAAGAAGGTATGTATGCGTTTCCTGGACATGCCTTGGAACAACAGGTACTGCGCATAGGGGAAAGGTACAAAACAATATTGCCGAAAAGTAGAGTTTTATTCAGAAGCCAACTATTATTAATGAAAAAAATGGCAAATTAGGCAATTTTCAAATTAATTATAAACAAGGCAGGCACTTTTAAGGGGTTTAAAATGATAACAATAAAAAATAACTAAGTACCTAGTTTTTATTTTTAATATTAAATGAAGTGCTTTATTCACGCTGCGATTTAAACAGCGTCTTCAATAAACATATTTGAAAACAATTGCAAAAGGACAGACACTTTTGTGGGGTTTAATTATCAGGAAACATGAAAATAAATGTTGCTTATGATAGACTGGAATACAATGACGACCGCGCAGTGTTGGTTGTTTTCTGGGCTCTCATTGGTTCTTGCTCTCATGATCTTGTACAGCTGTTCCGGTTTTAATGGCAGCGCGAATAAAACTCTCATTTAGTATTAGAATAAAAACAATTAAATTTTTTTTTTACGTGTTATACCCCTTAAAAGTGTCTGCCTTATTTATTATTCATTGTAAAATTGTCTTAATTTTACATTAAAGATAGTTGCCTTCTAAATAAAACTCTATTTTTGGGAATTTTTTCCCCCAATGCGCAGTACCTGGTGTTCGACGGTAAGTCTAGCCAACACCCATATATATATATATATATATATATATATATATATATATATATATATATATATACCTTCTTATCTACCCAAGAGGTATATAATAGCAACATTTCAAGGTGCATAAAACACTTCATGAAACGTGCTGTTACTGGCTCTCGGACTAATAAAGGTACTGAACACATTCATATTGTCGAGTGCAAATGAGAGGAGTTATACAATAAGATGCAGTTAGATAATGCATTTTATTGCATGCCAGAGACATGGAATACTATATGATGCATTGCTCGGAGCGATAGATATCGCCGCTCCAACGAGGCTAGTGGACTCAGACATTCACCTAGTCTTGTAACCAGACTGGATGACCTTTCCTGGGAGTTACGTTCGAAAAACGACACTACCTACTCCCGGACCACTGGGACATCTCCCCGTCTTCTTTCCGTCATGGCTCCTTAGGCTGACCTACATTGGACCCGTATTTCTCCCGATCCGATCCGATCCGATTTCGTCTGATGGACAGCGGCCGACGTGAGTGCCTATATTGGTCTCGACCCGATCCGATCCGATTTAGGGTGCACCTACACTGGACCCGTTCCGATCCGATCCAATAGCCACCGACTGTCCGAAGAAAAACAAAAACCAATCCGGTCCAATCCAACGGCCACCAATTCTTGGCCATTCAAACTTGTTTGTTTCTAGACCGATTTCGGACCGACGAAGCAAAATTGCGCCAACACACTTTTTGTGTTTCAAAAAGGTCTGCATGTTCTAAATCTTAACTAATTTCAATGCATTTTTTTTTTTTATATCAAAGGAAATAAAATTTATAACAACTTTGTCAATTCACATTTTTGTTTTTACTTTCCCTTGTTTATTAAATTGCGTGGAAAGATATTTATAACCATCCAACGTCTATATCTTTTCAATGTTTATAACCTTCTAATGTTTATAACCTACAAATGCTTATAACCTTCTAGCTACCTTTCTTATAAATAATTTTAAAATATGAATACCAATACTTCTCTTACCTCCAACATTCTCACTTCACTATGAGGTCATTACTGACGAACTGTGACTAAATCGGATCGGATCGGGTCGAGACCAATGTAGGCACTCATGTCGGCCGCTGTCCATCAAACGAAATCGGATCGGATCGGGAGAAATACGGATGTGGACCGTGATGTTTGAGAAGCATGATATTAGCATTTTCTCTACCAATTTATCTATTGAAGATAAGTCCCGTAACAGGCGATGAGGGCCCTGAGAGGCAGATTCTATATAGGTAACAGATTCATGACCATACGAGGGATTTTCCCCTTTACTGCTTTTATTGCCAGGATCATTGGCAACAAGGCACCCATTGATAAATTAATTCAAGGCTGGGTTGGCCTAGGGACGGTCAGGGAGGCCGAATTCAACCCATGAACGAAGACACTAGAAGATGAAAATCTTTAGTGCTTGCTCGGTATTTGAACTCAGGTCCACCAGCTTATACCACTAGGAGCGCTGAGGCCCGTTTTGGCGTTATTACTGCATTCTCTTCCTTTTATTATACATCAAGATCAATAGACGAAACTGTGAAGTTTTTGTGTATTTATTAGGTAGTGTAGTTCCACACATACACAGAACCCTGGAAGGAAATGAATTACAAAATTAATAATTGAAACTTTCGCTCATTAAAAATGTAAAAGAGCAGGTCTATTCATGTTTTTATTTTATTTACATGCGTTATTTTAAGCAAATTATTCAGAAATGCACTTGACACTACCCAAATTCTAAGAAAAGTGCTTAATTATGCAGCACCTGCGTGACGGACTTTTTGTAACTGATTATTGTAGGAAATTTATTTACTAATAAAACAGGATGCGTCAAATTAGAAACAACTTTTTTTTGTTAGAATATTTTCTACTACGGTACTGCTGTTGGTTTCTTTAGACTTTTTTTTTTCTTTATTTACCTCACTTATAGCACTTTCCTCCGAAGGAAAGTAGCTATTGAGGTTGCACTCATGACGGAATTTTTAAACAATTTCTTCAAATCTTTATCGATCCTACCTAGTAGACACCGAAAATGACCCCCGTTAAAATTTATATATATATATATATATATATATATATATATATATATATATATATATATATATATGCATATATATATAGATATATATGTGTCTGTTAACACCATAGCGGCCAGAGTTTTTGTTTTTTCTTCACGAAACGTGGTATTTAGCGTTCAATTAGCAAACGATTGAACGAGTTCGTTAACCACCAAAATCGGTCCACCGAGAGGGGGGTTTACCCCGGACCCAAAACACTAATTTGACCATGCCAGCCGTAGTTTTTGTTATATTTCAACGAAACTTGGTATTCGTTATGTTGGTCTAAAGAGAGAAATGCGTTGTAAAAATAAACTAAATCGGTTCATTAGGAGGGGGGGGGGGGGTTACTCTGGACCCACAATACCAATTTGCCACTACCAGCCGTAATTTTTGTTACATTTCAACGAAACTCGGTATTCGTGGTGGTAATCAACAGAGAAAAATGGGCTGTAAAACTAAACTAAATCGGGTTACTTGGAGGGGGGGGGGGTTTACTCCGGACCTAAAGCACTAATATACTCATACTGGTCGTAATTGCTGCTGTATTGTAACGAAACGCGGTATACGTCGTGGGTATTCATAAGAAAGAAGTGTTGTAAAAATGAAGCAAATCGGTCTATTGGAGCTCTGTTTCATTAGAATTAGGCCGCCAGACGTAGGTCCCCAAAGCTGCTGCGAGTAACGCTATCTACCGCAAGGGGGACTGTATCCTGTTCCTGCGTCAGATCAAAAGACGGAAAATGAAGTTTTTGTGTATTTATTAAGTAGTACAGTATCATGTATTAACATAACTCTGGAAGCAAATTATTTACAAAATTAATAATTGAACAGTTCTCATAAGAAATGTAAATGAGCAGAACTATTCACGTTTTTACTTTATTTATATAGGTTATTTACAGCAAATTATTCAGTAATGTAGTCTACACTACAAAAATTCTGAGGAAAGTGCTTAGTTATGCAGCTCCTGCGTGACGGAATTTTTAATTGGTCGTTGTTTTTAGCTCTTCAAAGGTAGGAAGTCTGCGTCTCATGTCGACCCAATGACGTAACCGAAAGTGCCGACCTAAGATTTCCACGTTTTAGAACTACGAGATAACGAAAATATATTGTTGAGTTATGAAATAAATTTTTGTATAGAAAGAATGATATCATTAATTACCTGAAGGAAATAGTCTGGCAAAACTGGCAATCTACATGGCAAATAATAGAAAACAGCAAATTAAGAGAAATAAAATCTACAGTTAAAGCTTGGAAGACCCCACCCAGCATCAATAGAAAACATGGAGTTGCCTTAAGTCGATTGCGGATTGGGCATACAAGATTAACGCATTCATTCCTTTTTATTAATTGTTCATGGTAAATGACCCTTAGCTCAAATATATATAACTGGCGAATAAGGCGGAAGGTCAATAAAATATCGCCACACACTTTTACACTTTTTATTTATCTTCCCTACATGTTTCGCACCCTTTTTGGTGCCTCTTCAGGGGAACACTCTTAAACATTCAATTCAGCCTCAACCTGAGGAATGGAACCTTCCACTAGCAGGGCCTCGTCTAGACTGGTCATTGACTGAACGAATCCAGTATGGTGTCAAATAGTCAGCTGATCGATAATCGATCCGTCATAAATTTAAAATTGATTTTAATTTCCTATAATACCAATTTTCCTATTTTTTATCAAATAAATTAATGAAAATTTTATAAAGATTTATAATAATAATTAATAATATTTTCATTAATTTATTTGATAAAAAATAGGAAAATTGGTATTATAGGACTATATTTCGTCTGGGACTATATATATTTATGACGGATCGATTATCGATCAGCTGACTATTTGGCACCATATTGGATTCGTTCAGTCAATGACCAGTCTAGACGAGGCCCTGCTAGTGGAAGGTTCCATTCCTCAGGTTGAGGCTGAATTTAATGTTTAAAAGTGTTCCCCTGAAGACGCACCAAAATGGTGCGAAACATGTAGGGAAGATAAATAAAAAGTGTAAAAGTGTGTGGCGATATTTTATTTACCTTCAGCCTTATTCGCCAATTATATACTTTTTTCTAAAGAACCACCCCCAAACTGTGAATCATGCAACGTTCAAGTAACAGTGAAACATCTACTTACAGAATGCCGAATATATCAATCAATTAGAGAAGAGCTAATGTTATCAGATATCATGGATAGGTTTTATTTGCTGGGCTGGAATTAGAACGAAGAGATGATATCAAAAAATCTGACCTAACCGACCAAATATTGTAATTGTGAAGGGTGTTCATTATCTGCATTGTGCCATGAAAACAAAGAAGATAATAAAGTAATACATTATGGGTAAAATCCTCGGAATCATGTTTATGCCTAGCTTTATTTATGGTATATAATTACGATAAAGAATAAAATGTTGAAGTTAATTATCGTCACAGATGTCATAGTCAGTATTTTGTTGTAGTCGTGTAAGTGCGTTTTTGTAAGATTGGCATACCTTGTCAGTGGAAGCATGATTAACACGAACCCTGTCTCATAGTCTAGTTCTTTGACTCCAGGAGTTCTGCAAAGTGGTGGGTCGCGCTTCCTCCCTTCCAGGGGTTGTAGTTACATCCTGTCGTTTTATCCTAGAATTCCCTTCCACCATCCCTCCCGTCTTCATTTCTTATTCAGTTATGTCAGGCAGCGTCTAGATCTGTTGTATTGTTTGTACCTTGAATTTCTGGTGTACAGTGGAGTTGTTGATTTCGGATGTCGAAGCCTAGAAGTTGTAAAACTTTAACGTTGTCAGAGAAAATAGATGCGATTAAAGAAGTTGAAAAGGAATAAAGAAAAAATCTAAAAATGCCAAGGAATTCCTTCTAAAACTTTATCAACTCACCTGAAAAATAAGGAAAAAGGTTCTTGCCCATGAAAATGACTTTTTTTCAAAACAATAGACTTTTATTTTTACTTTTTTGATAAATTATTGATTACTTATGTACGTAATCATCAATTTATGAAATTTTTGTTGTTGTATAAATAAAATGTATGTCTTTTTTTTTTAATTAAAAAATGTGAAAATATGAAATTCGATTTTTTACACCTTTAATTTCAAAAACTTTTGTAATTCGAATTTTGGATAATTCGAACTTTTTTATCGGTCCCTAGGGGTTCGAATTATCCAAGTTCTACTGTATTTAACAATATTAGCCCTTTTGGGCCAATGGCCATAGCCACTTTGAATGCACCGGTTCCCGTAGATCACCGAAGTTAAGCAACGTCAGGCGTGGCCAGTACCTGAATGGGTGACAGACCACGCGCTGTTGGTATTATAAAAGGATGGCACCCTGTAGATAGCCTGTTGCTATTAGCTGAATTGGCTGAATGATACCTCTACAAAAAAAATGCACCATAAATCCTACAAACTCTCATCCATCTTTCTGAGAGTGGTTCAAGCCATACATATTGATTATGGAAATTGAGCATTATAATACCAGATATAGTCCTACTTGAATTTATGGTATACAATACAACAATACAATACAAAGGGACCTGGGCCCTACGCCCTTGTTCACCGCGACCCTATTGGATCTATTGTGATTTGCGTCCCTGTCTTACTCCCTTTCTAGCTTGCAGCTCCTCACGTATAGCTTGAGCTCCTTGGGAGTAGCCTCGGCTATGTCCTTGGGCGTAGCAATTGCCTTCCCTATGTGCACTAGCCTATTGTAGGCCAAGGCCTCACATTCGCAGAGGACGTGCTGTGAGGTTTCCTCTTCTTCGAGGCACCAGCGACATGTAGGGTCCTCTATTAGCCCCATCGTGCACAGGTGTTTTCTTAGCGGACCATGTCCAGAGAGAAGTCCGACTATCCTTCTTAATTCTATTCTTGTTAGTTGAAGGAAATACCCTGCCCTATCTTTCGAGATCCGGACAAGTAGCTTTGCCTGCCTCATACCTGGCTTAGCCTGCCAATTCTTTTGAATTTCTTCTTGTTCCCAGGCATTTACTACCTTTTTGACAAAGCTTTTTGAAACACCAAAGAACGGCTCAGGACCATGAAGTATCTCCTCCGATCCCTTCCTTGCCAGCTCATCGGCCTTCTCATTGCCCTCAATGCCCTCATGTCCCGGCACCCACACAAGCGTAACCCTGTTACGCCTGCCCAGATCACTTAGGGCATTGTGACAATCGAGCACAAGTTTTGAGGAGACACTATGCGATGCCAGTGCCTTCAGTGCAGCTTGACTGTCACTATTTATTCGTATTCTTTGCCCTTTAACACCTTTTCTTAGATTTTCTCGGGCTGCAATCTCAATTGCATGAACTTCCGATTGGAAGACTGTAGCAAAGGATCCAAGAGCTATGGCTATTTCTGTTCTGGGACCATATACCCCTGCACCAGCCCTCTCATCCTTAAGAGAGCCATCGGTGTACCAAACCAATGAGTCTCTTTGGAAACTATCCTGTCCTTCCTCCCAGCTCTGTCGACTAGGAATGACAACACTGAACTGCTTGTCAAAAACAAGTGTCCGTGTCATCTCATCCGACCGGGTGAGGCATAGATCGCTCTCTTTTAGTCTTTGCAGAATCCTGAGATGTCCCCTAGTCTCATCCTTGCTCACTTTGAGGGACTGGATTCTCAGTGCACCAATCAGGGCCTCTCGCTTGATGCGGATAGCTAGCGGTGTTAATCCTATGATTGCTTCCATCGCTGCAGTAGGGCACGTCCTGATTGCCCCTGTGATTCCCAGGCATGCTAGCCTTTGGACTCTTTCTAGCCTGCTGGCTGCGGTCTTCTCCTCAGTTTTTGTCCACCAGACTAGTGCTGCGTATGTTACCATAGGCCTTACTACAGCAGTGTATAGCCAGAGGAGCATCCTCGGACTCATACCCCAGGTCTTTCCACAGAGCCTGTTACAGGCCCATAAAGAGACCTTTGCCTTCTCAATCTGTTTATTGAGGTGCAGATTCCAAGTGAGCCTTCTATCCAGTGTTATTCCCAGATACTTGATCTCATTTGTGACCAGTACAGGAGACCCCTCCACCAGGATAGGTTCCATATTCAGGTTCCTTTTCCTAGAGAAAGGGACTACCTTGGTCTTTTCAGGATTAACCGTTAACCCAAGATTATGGCACCATCTCCTAATCATTCTTAGTGCCAGCTGCATACGTTCCTTTAGGACATGCGGAAATCTCCCTCTTACTATAACCACTATATCATCCGCATATCCTATTAACTCGTACCCAGCTTCAGAAAGAGTTCTAAGGAGGGAGTCCACCACCATTGTCCACAACAGGGGTGATAAAACACCTCCCTGGGGGCAACCTCTAGTTGCCCTTATTCTTGTGGAGACCCACCCCTTCCTTGCTCTAATTCGCCGGCTTCCCAGCATAGCCCTAACCCATCTTCTGAGGATGAGCTCAGCACCAAACTCCTTGGTAGCCTCCTCTATGGCTGCATATGAGGTATTGTCAAAAGCACCCTCTATATCCAGGAATGCACATAGCGCAATTTCCTTGTTTTGAAGTGAGTCTTCTATTCTGCCCACTAGATAATGCAGGGCAGTTTCTGTTGATTTGCCCTTTTGATACGCAAATTGCTGGGCATGCAGAGGATGCCTTCCTAAGAGGTCCTCCCTGATGTGCATGTCCACTACCTTCTCCATCGTTTTCAGCACGTTGGAAGAGAGACTTATAGGTCTATAGGACTTAGGTAAGTCCAGGGGCCTTATTGGTCCCTTTGGTATAAAGATCACATCCGTGTCCCTCCAGAGACAGGGGATGTATCCATGTGCATAGCTTGCCTGAAACATGGCTGCTAGAGTGCCTGCAAGCTTTTCTTTCCCATGGATTAGCTGAGCAGGGATAATGCCATCTCCTCCAGGAGCCTTGTAAGGCTTGAAGGTTCCTATTGCCCACTTTACCTTTTCAATTGTAAAGATTTTCTTGGCTGCTTGAAGCATCCATTTGTTTGCATTTTCATGCCTCGGAGGCTCATCCATCTCCTCTGTTTCGTCTGAGCAGTCTGGGAAGTGGGTCACTAGTAGCTCCCTAACTGTCTCTTCCAGATTGCTCGTAATCGTCCCATCGGGTCTCTTTAGCAGTCCCATTTCATTTGTGTGCCTTTTGGCAAGCACTTTCTGTAGCCTAGCAGCCTCTGGTAGGCTACTAACATCCTTGCAGAAATCTCTCCAGGTCCTTCTCTTAGCCTGCCTGATTCCTTTGTTGTACTCCGTCAGGGACTGTTTATAGTCCCTCCAATTACCATTTTGTTTTGCTCGATTGAAAAGCCCTCTGGCCTTTTTCCTGAGCTTTTCCAATTCGCTGTTCCACCATGGTGGCTCCTTTTCTTGCCTTTTAACTCTTGGCGGGCAGCTAATTTCAAACGCCTCATGGCGTTGTGGATTTTTACAGAGGTTCTTTCCAGTTCCTCTGTAGTACCCACTGCTAACTCCTCTCCTTCATACTCTTCTAGGAGTATGTTGTCGTAAAGGGTCCAATTTGTTAGTTTTGGAATTCTCACCTGTTGTGGGGCCTCCATTCTTGCCCCGACCTCAAACCTTATTTGCCGATGGTCAGACATTGAGACCTCTTCGGAGACGTGCCAATTGAGTATCATTTTACTAGTGGACTGTTTTGTCAGTGTGAGATCCAATACCTCACTTCTATTTGCTGTAACAAAGGTGGGCTCAGAGCCTCGATTAGCTACATCAATATTGTTAGATATTAAGTAATCAAGGAGCGACTCACCTCTTGTGTTGTTATTGCTGCTTCCCCAGACCTTGTTGTGAGCGTTGGCATCGCAACCCATTATTAGGTCTAGGTTCCTGACCTTACAGTAATTGACCAGGCCATCAACTTCATTGGGAGGTACTTCCACAGCATCTCCAGGAAAATAGGCCGAGGCAATCAGCACCTCCCCTCTTCCTCTCGCTGTCGGCACCTCTATGACCACCGCAACCAGGTCCCTACTAATGAAGTCTGGAACAGAGTAAAAATTTACTCTTTTATTAATCAGCAGGGCTGCTCTTGGTCTGTCAACACTTGTACAATAGACTAGCTTACCTGCTTTGGATGAAAGGCCCATTATAGTCCCTTTGCCTGCCCAGGGTTCCTAAAGGATCCCTACGTCCAATTTATTGGAGATGAACCTTCTAGTCAGGACGCTGGTCGCTGCCCTTGCACGATGAAGGTTCACCTGCACGAACCTTAAGTTTTCACTCAAGGTCGTGGTATGGGGCTCCTTTTCCCTGAGCCCCTGGGTCTCCGCTTCTCGGTGCGCCACCCTAGCCTGTCATCCTCCCTTCTTCTTCCAGGTGAGTAGCGCCCTTCTCTTCGGGTCGGAGTGGAGTGACTTCTCCTACCCTGTCCGTTCTTTTCTTCTAGCCTGTCCCTATGACTATGGGCAAGGGGAGGACGGCGAGATCTTTTCTTTCTCTCCTCTTCCTCCTCCTCCTTCCTTGAGGTGCTGGGTCTCATGTCAACCCTCTTGGCTGTAGCATCCTCAGCCCTCTTCTCCTCTCCACCTCTCCCTTCCGATACCTGAGGAGTCCGGGCTACTTGCTTTTCTTTTCCCTTTGCCTTATCCACCGTGGCTACTCCTTCTTCTCTCTCATGCACCTTCTCAACCACAGGCACGGAACCTTCACCTCCCCCTGCCTCTTTTTTACGGCCTCCAATCACCCTATATTTAAGACTATGGAAGCCGTAGTGCAGCATGTCTCTGCCTTCCTGAAGCTTGCGGGCTGTATCCTCGTCGATTCCCATAGCAAGCTGAGTGATTCTAGGCATCGAATCATCTCTGCTGTATACTCTCCAGGATTCTATCCTTAAATCCTTTGGGTTCTGAGCCCTTAGCAAATTAAGAAGCGCTTTGTCCTCTTTATTTGTTTTAGGGAGATACACAACTAAGGTACTCCTGCGAGGTAGGTCTTGCTCCTTCAGGACCTTTAATTTGGCCCCTTCCCACGGTGTTAGGAGTGGACCTTATGGTATACAAGTATCACAGCATATAAATATCTTAAGCCAGCTTTACAAGGACTAGCTTCGTGTGGTATATTAATTATACAAACTTAAAGTATCACTTACATATTTTATAATTTCAGTATATATATATATATACATAATATATATACATTATATAACAATGAATCGCTAAATGTGTTGGTAAGCGCAAATCTCGAGAACAACTGAACCGATTTCGCTAATTCTTTTTTTATAATATTCCTTAAAGTACGAGGATGGTTCTTACGGAGAGAAAAATTCATTAAATTGCTCGAAAAAGTCTAAAAGCAACACTTTTCGGGTCTTTTTCACTTCCTTAACGCAAATTCATTTTTAAATAAAAACATATGTTCTCAATTATAATATTTTTAACAGTTAACGTATTTGGTTATTTGTGTATAAGTAAAAAAAAATTAAATAAATAAGAACATGTAATCACTAGATGACAATAGAATCACATGTTAATAATGCAATTTAAATTAATTTATATTTGCATTAACGAAGTAAAAAAGACTCCACTTTTCTATATTCCCATAGAAAAGATTCGTAATAATACATAAAGGTCAATTTGAACTTTAATACCATACCATAAAGTGTTAGTGAAGGGGTTCTGGGAAGGCAAAACAATTGAGTGACATTAGTATCGTATAAATATTAATGTCAATATTTATACGATGGTAACATTACTCAAAAACATATTGTCTTTGGTAAAATGTAAATTGCCTGCGGTAAAATGTCACTTGAAATGTAAACATCTCTTTGTTGTACATCTATAATATTACTATATCTAAAAGCCACAAATTTCTATAAAATTACTAAAGTGTTGTGTGTTTGTGACTTACTAAATATGCCTCCTATAAGGCGGCGGACAAATTTAGGCAGAAGAACTCAAAATACAACGCATCAAATTCATTATCAATCTAATCGTACTGCCCAGGAACTTGAAGATCGCAATGGACGTGAAAGAATTTGGTTAAGACAGACCCGCGAAGCGCGACATTCGACTAATAATGGTGCAAGTTTGAATCGAGCAGCTGTCAATTCACTACAGTGCCTGCAGCTGTGTTGCTATTGGACCTATGAACTCAGTTTGACTATAAACAAATCCCAGGGGCAGTCATTAAGTGTTTGTGGTATTAATCTAGAAAACCCATGTTTCTCGCATGGTCAATTGTATGTTGCCTGCTCCCGTGTTGGAAAACCATCTTCTCTGTTTATTTACGCGTCAGGTAATGAAACAAACAATATCGTGTACCATTAAGTACTACAATAAATATGAAACTAAATTTAGAATAAGTAAAAATAAAATGAAATAGTATAAGTAGGTATCATAAGAAATCTGATATTGTAATTTTCATTGTGATTTTTAGTGACTATTAAAAGAATTTTAAGTGTTTTATAATTTTTATTTTTTGACATAATGTAATTGTTGACATATTAAGTTTCTTTTTTCTTTTTTTTTTATCTTACTAGCAGACCCGGTGTCCCAAAAAGCAGACGAAAAAACTATGGGTCAACGATTTTTTAAAAATATTTTTCCCTAACTCAGTGACCTCAAAAATATTGAAAAACACAAAAAAATAATTTTGTCACCCTAAAAGTGGATTTTTTCCCACTGTGCGCCGCCTAGATCTTGTAGTTGCTGTTGGTAGTGTGTGTCCAAGTGTTATGCCACTTATTTGTTTATTTACCACAAATAAAGTTTTTCTTTGTGACCGTTGGCCTTCCGGACTATGCCCTTCCCTCCGTCAAGGTCCAAGGTTGCGTTCCTCCAATATCTTACGCCCAGTACTGAGAATTTAAATCCTCTTATTCAGCAACAATTCTCTAGGTTATTAGGTTCTGATGTGTATGTATGTCAGAGGTTGATGTGCATATCAAGAAGTTGTCAGCATATTGGCAACAATTTTGTTGTATCGTACAAAAATGAATTGCTAATGGCTACATTGAATAACGTAGTACTTAGTACTCCCCCTTGAGGAATTCCGTTCTCCTGGAGAAAATCGTGCCAATTCTCATCCGGAAACGTCTATTGGATAAATAGTTTACAATGAAATGAATAATACAGCCCTGCTTTACATCCCAACTGCATAATTGGAAAATCAATGGAAACTGTCATGCGGTTTTTCGATCGCAGACGTGTTTTATTAATATTTTGTGCTAACATAGATTATTTTTTGTTGAGAGGAGATCGTTGACCGTTGATGATGCGAAGGTAGAGATTGTCAGGGTTCGGTCGTAATTTCTTAATAAAACTACATGTGAAAATGGTTTTATTGCTTGCCAAAGTTTCGTCTTGAAATTTAAGCCTTCATCAGGGCGATGAGAAGACTGAGAACTATGCCTCACAGATGCGGGATCATTTCTCAGAATGAAGGCTTGAAAAGTTGGCAGGCAATAAAACCATTTTCACACGTAAAATGTAGTTTTATGAAGAAGTATCGACCAAACCCTGACAATCCCTACCTTCGCATGGATTATTTTTGTTTATTATGACTATTACAAAAAAAAAGAAATTTCCGTAGGATAATTTTGAAAATATATTTAAACTATTTAAAAATATTTTAAACAGGAAAAATCATGTATGGGAATTTTAAGGAAATGCGCTATAATGACGCTGTCCTGTGACTCAAACTTTGAAAACCCTGTTTTGCGTATTATGATAATACGATTTTAGCCAAGGGCCATAGCCATGATGAATTCGCCGTTTTCCGTTGATCATCGTCAGGCTTAACAAGTACCAGACCGACCACGTGCTGTGAGCATCACGAAAGGTGGCAACTAGTAGATAGCCCGGCGTTAATAGCCCCTTTGTTGATACGCAGAAAAAAAAATACGATCCTGTCAGTTTAGTGCGGTTTACACTAATAAACTGTTGACAAGTAGCCTACTACATCTCAACTAACGTAAAACCTAACAATACAAACAACATCTCACTTTCTGCTAAACTTTAACTGCCTTAAAACGAAGAAGAACGATGGTTTTTCTTACAGCTTACCAGACAAATACATCAATAACAAGCTAAATGAATTCAGATGAAACACCGCAATTCGGATTTTAAATATGGACTACCTTATTCAATCATTACGCCATAGAAAAACTTAGTTGACGATAAACAGTATAATAAAATTCGGTGGTCCAGATTAACCTTTCAGCCGGCGGGGCACCGCTTGCATAAGGCATGGCTTTAGGCGGGAATCACCAAAACGCGCGGGAGATGGGAGGGGTGTTGTGTATATATAATCAGCTGACCATCCGACATCTGTATCACAACCCTTTCTCACACTCAGCGTTCAACATGGCTTCTTTAGTAAGTACCTTATTCAAAAATATTAAATTTGAGAAAATAATAATAATAACACAACATCGGTAATACGTCTGTTTTTTTACGTAAAACTTATTAACTTTAGAAGAATTGATAACCCTTATTCAAACTACAAATTTCAAAAAATAAAAAAATTCCGTCATGCGGAAACGCCTTATCTAAGCACATATGAATGAAACCATTTTCGAGAAACATTAAACGCCTACTTTTCCAATCTAATTTTCAGTTTGAGAATTCAGAAACGATTGATTCATTTCAAACTTGTTCCAAATTTGAGAGTCATTTAATTTAAAATATTAAACTTTTGAGTGCGTTTGGAGGTAAGGAAGTATTAGAAGAAAAATTAATAAAAGACATTATGAAAGTTTTCGGACCTAACTGCATTATCAAACATACCTTGAAAACCATTCAAAAGCTTACTAAATCAACTACAGAAAAGAGCCAGATGTAATTTTCGATGGGGCGATGTCAATCCAAGAAATAGATGCATAAAACTTCAAAATTGTTTTGTTCTTTACAACGGGTTTTTGTCTCAATTAACCAAACTTTTTACTCCGATTTGCAGTACGACACGTGGTCCAACTTCCTAAGTTAGACTACAAGTCGGATCCTGAATGGGCTTGTTGGAAGTCTAGTTGGACGAGTCAGAACAACTGGGGACTGGCGACGGAGTCGGAGCGTGAGTGGAGGAGTCGTCCAACATAGCTCAGGCAGTACTTGTCCTTCGGGCATCTTCGGTCTGCAGTCGATACATTTTTCGGCTCGCGACCAACGTACACAGTCGTGAAAACAGACTAGGACTAAAGTTGGATCGCTAGTTGGATAGCAAGTCGGAGCGTGAGTGGAGTCGACTATCCAAGTAGTAGTCCTACTAAGTCGTACTCCAAGTCGGAACGCGAATGGCATGCTTTAGGATACAATCAGATTCCTGTTGAGGCGATTAAAATCTTATATTAATTCTCTCTGAGCTTTTGTTATATTTTTTTTAGCGAGAGATCAAAACCGACCAATAAGTGCATCTATTCCTAATGGCACTAGGAATATGAACAAAACCGCGCTGAGATTATGCTGTTCCTGCGAGTTGGACATATTATGCTTATTTTTACAACGCATCTTTCTCTTGAAGAGCACGATATATACCTTATGTTCAGTACAACGAACATTTCTACTGCAAGACGTCTATTATTAATTCGTAATCCCAAATTGATTTGGCTAGTTAATGAACTCATCCAACTTAGTTCTAAAATCTCATTATTCATTCACTCTTTGAAAACCATTGTTTAATTTCCCTGGCATTAATGATTGGTTGTTTTACAGAGATTGCTTCTGATATGCGGATTGGTGGCCAGTGCTTTTGCTGAGGACAAACCAAAGAAGCAAGAAAAGAGAGGGGTTTTAGGCCTTGGGAGTTATGGACTTGGATCTAGCAGTCTAGGACTTGGATCTGCTTCAGGATTGTATGGATCTGGTTATGGATCTGGTCTTGGTTATGGATCCGGTCTATCAGGTTTAAGCTATGGATCTGGTCTTGGTTACGGATCTGGTCTAGGCTATGGATCTGGTCTAAGCTACGGATCCGGTTACGGATCGGGTATTGGACTCGGTTCCGGATTGGGATCTGGTATCGGTCTTGGATCAGGTTTCGGATCAGGCGTAGGTCTTGGATCAGGTCTTGGTACAGGCGTAGGTCTTGGATCTGTGTATGCTCCAGGTTATGCCACCGGTGGTCAGCTCATCTCCAGGCATGTGACAGTCACCAACAGGGTAGGAATTCCACAACCGTATCCAGTCAATGTGCCAGTAGATCGTCCTGTTCCAGTTCCAGTCCCACACCCCGTTCCAGTAACCGTAGACAGGCCTTACCCTGTTCCAGTTTCAAGACCAGTACCTGTTCCAGTCGATAGGCCTTATCCAGTTCCAGTCAACAGACCAGTTCCCGTCCCTCATCCAGTTCCAGTTCCACACCCCGTACCTAGGCCAGTTCCTGTTCCAGTCCCAAGCCCCGTTCCTGTTCCCGTTGTCAACAATATCCCAGTTCCAGTTCCTCAGCCGATACCTGTAGCTCAACCAGTGCCTGTATCCGTTTCGGCCCCAGCTATAAGTAAGTACATTATACCTTTACAAAGTTATTTTCTGTAAATATTCAAGTTTATAGAATTTAAACCAATCTATCAATATTAACCCTTTCAAGGCATTGGTAGCGGTATCTCTTCCATCGGTCTTGGTGGCTCCTCACTCTATGGCTCAGGAATCAGTTCAGGTCTCAACAGCGGCTATCTCGGTTCCGGACTCAGCAGCGGTTACCTTGGTTCTGGACTCAGCAGCGGTTACCTTGGTTCTGGACTCAGCAGCGGCTACCTTGGTTCAGGACTCAGCAGCGGTTACGTCGGTTCAGGCCTCAGTAGCGGTTATCTAGGATCTGGACTCAGCAGCGGACACTATGCATCAGGACTTCATTCCAGTAGCTTAGGGGGCTCCAGCCTAGGTTTGGGATCTGGCTCAGGATCCCTGCTCGCACTGAAAGCAGCAGCACATGCAGCTCTTGGGCACTAAAATAGGTGAGGAATGTTATATTATTTATTCTTTTAATTTTATTTGTTCTAATCACGCACATAGGTTTTATAGGATTCCTTCGAAAATCTCAATGAACACACGAATAAATCGAAAGTGCCCTCATGTGATTGTTGGTCACCCCTTCCGCTTGAGTTTCGTGTATGTCAGACGTGTACAGATTAAAAAATAACACTGCCTCACTATAAATCTGCTTGCACCGTATTTTAATAAATCAATACTATTCGTGTGAATTCAAACTGCTAACGGACCAATTTAGCTTCTTTTTTAAAAAAACGACACGGCAAAGATGCTTTTCCATTGTTGGGCATTCTTCCGACTTTCGTTGCAGCACAGTAAAAACAGCGTCCGGTCTGGCTGTTTCTATCATAACTTACTCTGGTTATTATGTTTTAAAAATAACAGAAGGTAGAATTTTATATTTTATGAAATTACTAATATTTAGTAAATTTCTTAAAATAGCGAATTATGTAGTTTGATGGTGCAAGAATGTTAAAAATAATGGTATTATGAATATTGTTATTGTTTTATCTATAACTAGATTACTTTTAGTCATAGTTTTGAAACTAAAATACTAGGATTAAAAACGTCAGGGCTCAGAAGAACAAAATTTTAAATTCAATAGAATTCATGTTTTCTGCCAGATTATGTTTAGATATTCATGATGTTCTAAAGTATGAAAGATTTATAAAAATTCATCAAAACATAGGAACAAAGATCATTAATTTAATAAGTCTACAAGATGACAAGATTTGTAACATTTTTTATATATATGTTTTTAATGGTTTTGTTTTATTGTTTCAGGTTTTAAAGCAGCGGTGAACTTTTGCTGCACTCTATAAATTGTTACTCTTGACTGTTATTTTTTATACAATTTTTTATTGTAAATACTCAATTAAAATGTAGTTTGTATTAAGTACTTTTGCCTAATTATTGAATCCTTCTATTCTGCCAAACTTTATGATGTTGTTAGAATACAAAATGCCAAACGTTATGATGTTGGAATCCAATATGCCAAGCTTTATGATGATTTTGGAATCCAATATGCCAAGCTTTATGAGGATTTTGGAATCCAAAATGCCAAGCTTTATGATGATTTTGCAGACCAAAATACTAAACTTTATGATGTTGGATTCCAAAATGGACTATCTATCCAGGAAGGAACGACCATCAAGTCGTCAAGAAATTAAACACAAACAAGTAGTTCCCGCTCGACTATGGATTGGACAAACTTACAAATGCAAATAAGCCCTGAATGTGCTGTAATTAACACATTGGCGGCTAAACCCAATGACGTAAGATCATTTCCACTGGCTGACATTTTTTTCCCTAAGAATGTTATATTTGTTCAACGCTTTGAATGTACCCAGACAAATTTTACCGATTTGAACATTTTTCAACGGTAAAAAAAAGCCTGTCGAAAGGGAATCTTCTCCAGTGTTCGAAAGTGAAATTTTTAATTTTTTTTTTTTAGTGAAAAAAATAAAAATAGGTAAAATTTGTGAAGGACCATAATTAAAAATAAACAAATAGTTTTTAAATATAATATTTTTAACCTATAGGTAATGAGGGGAGGGGGGCTAAGGGTAAGGTGGGTATAGGAATGTCTGAGGCAATATCTCAAACACATTTTAGACATGTGGTTTAAAAGGTCCTTGAACCGCAAAACCAAAGAAAAGGATAATGATTTACAAAGGGCTTTTTCATAAACCTGAATTACCCTATCACTACTAAAGGTAATATATACTAAGAAAAACGTTTTCCCAGGTTGCGATTTTCATATTTCTATATAAACATACTGTCGAACACCCTTCGACACTATCCATTTAGAACGAGAAGCTAGTGTCGAACACCCTTCGCCAGCAGATATGTAGAACGAGATGCTACTGTCGAACACGCTTCCACACTATCCATTTAAAACGAGAAGCTAGTGTCGAACACCCTTCGCCAGCAGATATTTAGAACGAGATGCTACTGTCGAACACCCTTCGACACTATCCATTTAGAACGAGAAGCTAGTGTCGATCACCCTTCGCCAGCAGATATTTGGAACGAGATGCTACTGTCGAACACCCTTCCACACTATCCATTTAGAACGAGAAGCTAGTGTCGAAAACCCTTCGCCAGCAGATATTTAGAACGAGATGCTACTGTCGAACACCCTTCGACACTATCCATTTAGAACGAGAAGCTAGTGTCGAACACCCTTCGCCAGCAGATATTTAGAACGAGATGCTACTGTCGAACACCCTTCGCCAGCAGATATTTAGAACGAGATGCTACTGTCGAACACCCTTCCACACTATCCATTTAGAACGAGATGCTAGTGTCGAACACCCTTCGACAATATCCATTTAGAACGAGATGCTTCGGTTGAACACCCTTCGCCAGCAGATATTTAGAACGAGATGCTACTATCGAACACCCTTCGACACTATCCATTTAAAACGAGATGCTAGTGTCGAACACCCTTCGTCCGCAGCCATTTAGAACGAGGTGCTACTGTCGAACACCCTTCGACCCTAGTCACTTAGAACGAGATGATATTGTCAGGCACCCTACGCCACTATCCATTTAGAACGAGATGCTTCAGTCGAACGTCCTTTGCCACTAGCCATTTAGAACGAGATGCTACTATCGAACACCCTTCGACACTATCCATTTAAAACGAGATGCTAGTGTCGAACACCCTTCGTCCGCAGCCATTTAGAACGAGGTGCTACTGTCGAACACCCGTCGACACTATCCATTTAGAACGAGAAGCTAGTGTCGAACACCCTTCGCCAGCAGATATTTAGAACGAGATGCTACTGTCGAACACCCTTGGACACTACCCATTTAGAACGAGAAGCTAGTGTCGAAAACCCTTCGCCAGCAGCTATTTAGAACGAGATGCTAGTGTCGAACACCCTTCGACACTATCCATTTAGAACGAGAAGCTAGTGTCGAACACCCTTCGCCAGCAGATATTTAGAACGAGATGCTACTGTCGAACACCCTTCGACACTATCCATTTAGAACGAGAAGCTAGTGTCGAACACCCTTCGCCAGCAGATATTTAGAACGAGATGCTACTGTCGAACACCCTTCGACACTATCCATTTAGAACGAGAAGCTAGTGTCGAACACCCTTCGCCAGCAGATATTTAGAACGAGATGCTACTGTCGAACACCCTTCGCCAGCAGATATTTAGAACGAGATGCTACTGTCGAACACCCTTCCGCACTATCCATTTAGAACGAGGTGCTACTGTCGAACACCCTTCGACACTAGCCATTTAGAACGAGGTGCTACTGTCGAACACCCTTCGACACTATCCATTTAGAACGAGAAGCTAGTGTCGAACACCCTTCGCCAGCAGATATTTAGAAAGAGATGCTACTGTCGAAAACCCTTCGACACTATCCATTTAGAACGAAAAGCTAGTGTCGAACACCCTTCGACACTATCCATTTAGAACGAGAAGCTAGTGTCGAACACCCTTCGCCAGCAGATATTTAGAACGAGATGCTACTGTCGAACACCCTTCGACACTATCCATTTAGAACGAGAAGCTAGTGTCGAACACCCTTCGCCAGCAGATATTTAGAACGAGATGCTACTGTCGAACACCCTTCGACACTATCCATTTAGAACGAGAAGCTAGTGTCGAACACCCTTCGCCAGCAGATATGTAGAACGAGATGCTACTGTCGAACACGCTTCCACACTATCCATTTAAAACGAGAAGCTAGTGTCGAACACCCTTCGCCAGCAGATATTTAGAACGAGATGCTACTGTCGAACACCCTTCGACACTATCCATTTAGAACGAGAAGCTAGTGTCGATCACCCTTCGCCAGCAGATATTTGGAACGAGATGCTACTGTCGAACACCCTTCCACACTATCCATTTAGAACGAGAAGCTAGTGTCGAAAACCCTTCGCCAGCAGATATTTAGAACGAGATGCTACTGTCGAACACCCTTCGACACTATCCATTTAGAACGAGAAGCTAGTGTCGAACACCCTTCGCCAGCAGATATTTAGAACGAGATGCTACTGTCGAACACCCTTCGCCAGCAGATATTTAGAACGAGATGCTACTGTCGAACACCCTTCCACACTATCCATTTAGAACGTGATGCTAGTGTCGAACACCCTTCGACAATATCCATTTAGAACGAGATGCTTCGGTTGAACACCCTTCGCCAGCAGATATTTAGAACGAGATGCTACTGTCGAACACCCTTCCACACTATCCATTTAGAACGTGATGCTAGTGTCGAACACCCTTCGACAATATCCATTTAGAACGAGATGCTAGTGTCGAACACCCTTCGTCCGCAGCCATTTAGAACGAGGTGCTACTGTCGAACACCCTTCGACCCTAGTCACTTAGAACGAGATGATATTGTCAAGCACCCTACGCCACTATCCATTTAGAACGAGATGCTTCAGTCGAACGTCCTTTGCCACTAGCCATTTAGAACGAGATGCTACTATCGAACACCCTTCGACACTATCCATTTAGAACGAGAAGCTAGTGTCGAACCCTCTTCGCCAGCAGATATTTAGAACGAGATGCTACTGTCGAACACCCTTCGACACTATCCATTTAGAACGAGAAGCTAGTGTCGAACACCCTTCGCCAGCAGATATGTAGAACGAGATGCTACTGTCGAACACGCTTCCACACTATCCATTTAGAACGAGATGCTAGTGTCGAACATCCTTCGACACTATCCATTTAGAACGAGAAGCTAGTGTCGAACACCCTTCAACGCTATCCATTTAGAACGAGAAGCTAGTGTCGAACACCCTTCGCCAGCAGATATTTAGAACGAGAAGCTAGTGTCGAACACCCTTCAACGCTATCCATTTAGAACGAGAAGCTAGTGTCGAACACCCTTCGCCAGCAGATATTTAGAACGAGATGCTACTGTCGAACACCCTTCGACACTATCCATTTAGAACGAGAAGCTAGTGTCGAACACCCTTCGCCAGCAGATATGTAGAACGAGATGCTACTGTCGAACACGCTTCCACACTATCCATTTAGAACGAGAAGCTAGTGTCGAACACCCTTCGCCAGCTTATATTTAGAACGAGATGCTACTGTCGAACACCCTTCGACACTATCCATTTAGAAAGAGAAGCTAGTGTCGAACACCCTTCGCCAGCAGATATTTAGAACGAGATGCTACTGTCGAACACCCTTCCACACTATCCATTTAGAACGAGAAGCTAGTGTCGAAAACCCTTCGCCAGCAGATATTTAGAACGAGATGCTACTGTCGAACACCCTTCGCCAGCAGATATTTAGAACGAGATGCTAGTGTCGAACACCCTTCGTCCGCAGCCATTTAGAACGAGGTGCTACTGTCGAACACCCTTCGACCCTAGTCACTTAGAACGAGATGATATTGTCAAGCACCCTACGCCACTATCCATTTAGAACGAGATGCTTCAGTCGAACGTCCTTTGCCACTAGCCATTTAGAACGAGATGCTACTATCGAACACCCTTCGACACTATCCATTTAGAACGAGAAGCTAGTGTCGAACCCTCTTCGCCAGCAGATATTTAGAACGAGATGCTACTGTCGAACACCCTTCGACACTATCCATTTAGAACGAGAAGCTAGTGTCGAACACCCTTCGCCAGCAGATATTTAGAACGAGATGCTACTGTCGAACACCCTTCGACACTATCCATTTAGAACGAGAAGCTAGTGTCGAACACCCTTCGCCAGCAGATATGTAGAACGAGATGCTACTGTCGAACACGCTTCCACACTATCCATTTAGAACGAGATGCTAGTGTCGAACATCCTTCGACACTATCCATTTAGAACGAGAAGCTAGTGTCGAACACCCTTCAACGCTATCCATTTAGAACGAGAAGCTAGTGTCGAACACCCTTCGCCAGCAGATATTTAGAACGAGAAGCTAGTGTCGAACACCCTTCAACGCTATCCATTTAGAACGAGAAGCTAGTGTCGAACACCCTTCGCCAGCAGATATTTAGAACGAGATGCTACTGTCGAAACCCCTTCGACACTAGCCATTTAGAACGAGAAGCTAGTGTCGAACACCCTTCGCTAGCAGATATTTAGAACGAGATGCTACTCTTGAACAACCTTCCACACTATCCATTTAGAACTAGAAGCTAGTGTCGAACACCCTTCTCCAGCAGATATTTAGAACGATATGCTACTGTCGAACACCCTTCGACACTATCCATTTAGAACGAGAAGCTAGTGTCGAACACCCTTCGCCAGCAGATATTTAGAACGAGATGCTACTGTCGAACACCCTTCGACACTATCCATTTAGAACGATAAGCTAGTGTCGAACACCCTTCGCCAGCAGATATTTAGAACGAGATGCTACTCTTGAACAACCTTCCACACTATCCATTTAGAACGAGAAGCTAGTGTCGAACACCCTTCTCCAGCAGATATTTAGAACGAGATGCTACTGTCGAACACCCTTCGACGCTAGCCATTTAGAACGAGAAGCTAGTGTCGAACACCCTTCTCCAGCAGATATTTAGAACGAGATGCTACTGTCGAACACCCTTCGACGCTAGCCATTTAGAACGAGAAGCTAGTGTCGAACACCCTTCGCCAGCAGATATTTAGAACGAGATGCTACTGTCGAACACCCTTCGACACTATCCATTTAGAACAAGAAGCTAGTGTCGAACACCCTTCGCCAGCAGATATTTAGAACGAGATGCTACTGTCGAACACCCTTCGACACTAGCCATTTAGAACGAGAAGCTAGTGTCGAACACCCTTCGCCAGCAGATATTTAGAACGAGATGCTACTGTCGAACACCCTTCGACACTAGCCATTTAGAACGAGAAGCTAGTGTCGAACACCCTTCGCCAGCAGATATTTAGAACGAGATGCTACTCTTGAACAACCTTCCACACTATCCATTTAGAACGAGAAGCTAGTGTCGAACACCCTTCTCCAGCAGATATTTAGAACGAGATGCCACTGTCGAACACCCTTCGACACTATCCATTTAGAACGAGAAGCTAGTGTCGAACACCCTTCGCCAGCAGATATTTAGAACGAGATGCTACTGTCGAACACCCTTCGACACTATCCATTTAGAACGAGAAGCTAGTGTCGAACACCCTTCGCCAGCAGATATTTAGAACGAGATGCTACTGTCGAACACCCTTCGACACTATCCATTAAGAACGATAAGCTAGTGTCGAACACCCTTCGCCAGCAGATATTTAGAACGAGATGCTACTGTCGAACACCCTTCGACACTATCCATTTAGAACGATAAGCTAGTGTCGAACACCCTTCGCCAGCAGATATTTAGAACGAGATGCTACTCTTGAACAACCTTCCACACTATCCATTTAGAACGAGAAGCTAGTGTCGAACACCCTTCGCCAGCAGATATTTAGAACGAGATGCTACTGTCGAACACCCTTCCACACTATCCATTTAAAACGAGAAGCTAGAGTCGAACACCCTTCGCCAGCAGATATTTAGAACGAAATGCTACTGTCGAACACCCTTCGACACTATCAATTTAGAACGAGAAGCTAGTGTCGAACACCCTTCGCCAGCAGATATTTAGAACGAGATGCTACTGTCGAACACCCTTCGACACTAGCCATTTAGAACGAGAAGCTAGTGTCGAACACCCTTCGACAGCAGATATTTAGAACGAGATGCTACTGTCGAGCACCCTTCGACACTATCCATTTAGAACGAGAAGCTAGTGTCGAACACCCTTCGACAGCAGATATTTAGAACGAGATGCTACTGTCGAACACTCTTCCACACTATCCTTTTAGAACGAGATGCTACTGTCGAACACTCTTGGACACTATCCATTTAGAACGAGAAGCTAGTGTCGAACACCCTTCGCCAGCAGATATTTAGAACGAGATGCTACTGTCGAACACCCTTCGACACTATCCATTTAGAACGAGAAGCTAGTGTCGAACACCCTTCGCCAGCAGATATTTAGAACGAGATGCTACTGTCGAACACCCTTCGACACTAGCCATTTAGAACGAGAAGCTAGTGTCGAACACCCTTCGCTAGCAGATATTTAGAACGAGATGCTACTCTTGAACAACCTTCCACACTATCCATTTAGAACTAGAAGCTAGTGTCGAACACCCTTCTCCAGCAGATATTTAGAACGAGATGCTACTGTCGAACACCCTTCGACACTATCCATTTAGAACGAGAAGCTAGTGTCGAACACCCTTCGCCAGCAGATATTTAGAACGAGATGCTACTGTCGAACACCCTTCGACACTATCCATTTAAAACGAGAAGCTAGTGTCGAACACCCTTCGCCAGCAGATATTTAGAACGAGATGCTACTGTCGAACACCCTTCGACACTATCCATTTAGAACGATAAGCTAGTGTCGAACACCCTTCGCCAGCAGATATTTAGAACGAGATGCTACTCTTGAACAACCTTCCACACTATCCATTTAGAACGAGAAGATAGTGTCGAACACCCTTCTCCAGCAGATATTTAGAACGAGATGCTACTGTCGAACACCCTTCGACGCTAGCCATTTAGAACGAGAAGCTAGTGTCGAACACCCTTCGACAGCAGATATTTAGAACGAGATGCTACTGTCGAACACTCTTCCACACTATCCTTTTAGAACGAGAAGCTAGAGTCGAACACCCTTCGACACTATCCATTAAGAACGAGAAGCTAGTGTCGAACACCCTTCGCCAGCAGATATTTAGAACGAGATGCTACTGTCGAACACCCTTCGACACTATCCATTTAGAACGATAAGCTAGTGTCGAACACCCTTCGCCAGCAGATATTTAGAACGAGATGCTACTCTTGAACAACCTTCCACACTATCCATTTAGAACGAGAAGCTAGTGTCGAACACCCTTCTCCAGCAGATATTTAGAACGAGATGCTACTGTCGAACACCCTTCGACACTAGCCATTTAGAACGAGAAGCTAGTGTCGAACACCCTTCGCCAGCAGATATTTAGAACGAGATGCTACTGTCGAACACCCTTCGACACTATCCATTTAGAACGAGAAGCTAGTGTCGAACACCCTTCGCCAGCAGATATTTAGAACGAGATGCTACTGTCGAACACCCTTCGACACTATCCATTTAGAACGCGAAGCTAGTGTCGAACACCCTTCGCCAGCAGATATTTAGAACGAGATGCTACTGTCGAACACCCTTCGACACTATCCATTAAGAACGAGAAGCTAGTGTCGAACACCCTTCGCCAGCAGATATTTAGAACGAGATGCTACTGTCGAACACCCTTCCACACTATCCATTTAGAACGAGAAGCTATTGTCGAACACCCTTCGCCAGCAGATATTTAGAACGAGGTGCTACTGTCGAACACCCTTCGCCAGCAGATATTTAGAACGAGAAGCTAGTGTCGAACACCCTTCGCCAGCAGATATTTAGAACGAGATGCTACTGTCGAACACCCTTGGACACTATCCATTTAGAACGAGAAGCTACTGTCGAACACCCTTCGACACTATCCATTTAGAACGAGAAGCTAGTGTCGAACACCCTTCGCCAGCAGATATTTAGAACGAGATGCTACTGTCGAACACCCTTCGACACTAGCCATTTAGAACGAGAAGCTAGTGTCGAACACCCTTCGCCAGCAGATATTTAGAACGAGATGCTACTCTTGAACAACCTTCCACACTATCCATTTAGAACGAGAAGCTAGTGTCGAACACCCTTCGCCAGCAGATATTTAGAACGAGATGCTACTGTCGAACACCCTTCGACACTATCCATTTAGAACGAGAAGCTAGTGTCGAACACCCTTCGCCAGCAGATATTTAGAACGAGATGCTACTGTCGAACACCCTTCGACACTAGCCATTTAGAACGAGAAGCTAGTGTCGAACACCCTTCGCCAGCAGATATTTAGAACGAGATGCTACTGTCGAACACCCTTCGACACTATCCATTTAGAACGAGAAGCTAGTGTCGAACACCCTTCGCCAGCAGATATTTAGAACGAGATGCTAGTGTCGAACACCCTTCGAAACTATCCATTTAGAACGAGACCCTACTGTCGAACACCCTTCGACCCTAGTCACTTAGAACGAGATGCTTCAGTCGAACGCCCTTCGCCACTAGCCATTTAGAACGAGATGCTACTATCGAACACCCTTCGACACTATCCATTTAAAACGAGATGCTAGTGTCGAACACCCTTCGTCCGCAGCCATTTAGAACGAGGTGCTACTGTCGAACACCCTTCGACACTATCCATTTAGAACGAGAAGCTAGTGTCGAACACCCTTCGCCAGCAGATATTTAGAACGAGATGCTACTGTCGAACATCCTTCGACACTATCCATTTAGAACGAGAAGCTAGTGTCGAACACCCTTCGCCAGCAGATATTTAGAACGAGATGCTACTGTCGAACACCCTTCGACACTATCCATTTAGAACGGGAAGCTAGTGTCGAACACCCTTCGCCAGCAGATATTTAGAACGAGATGCTACTGTCGAACACCCTTCGACACTATCCATTTAGAACGAGAAGCTAGTGTCGAACACTCTTCGCCAGCAGATATTTAGAACGAGATGCTACTGTCGAAACCCCTTCGACACTATCCATTTAGAACGAGAAGCTAGTGTCGAACACCCTTCGCCAGCAGATATTTAGAACGAGATGCTACTGTCGAACACCCTTCGACACTATCCATTTAGAACGAGAAGCTAGTGTCGAACACCCTTCGCCAGCAGATATTTAGAACGAGATGCTACTGTCGAACACCCTTCGACACTATCCATTAAGAACGAGAAGCTAGTGTCGAACACCCTTCGCCAGCAGATATTTAGAACGAGATGCTACTGTCGAACACCCTTCGACACTATCCATTTAGAACGATAAGCTAGTGTCGAACACCCTTCGCCAGCAGATATTTAGAACGAGATGCTACTCTTGAACAACCTTCCACACTATCCATTTAGAACGAGAAGCTAGTGTCGAACACCCTTCTCCAGCAGATATTTAGAACGAGATGCTACTGTCGAACACCCTTCGACACTAGCCATTTAGAACGAGAAGCTAGTGTCGAACACCCTTCGCCAGCAGATATTTAGAACGAGATGCTACTGTCGAACACCCTTCGACACTAGCCATTTAGAACGAGAAGCTAGTGTCGAACACCCTTCGCCAGCAGATATTTAGAACGAGATGCTACTGTCGAACACCCTTCGACACTATCCATTTAGAACGCGAAGCTAGTGTCGAACACCCTTCGCCAGCAGATATTTAGAACGAGATGCTACTGTCGAACACCCTTCGACACTATCCATTAAGAACGAGAAGCTAGTGTCGAACACCCGTCGCCAGCAGATATTTAGAACGAGATGCTACTGTCGAACACCCTTCCACACTATCCATTTAGAACGAGAAGCTATTGTCGAACACCCTTCGCCAGCAGATATTTAGAACGAGGTGCTACTGTCGAACACCCTTCGCCAGCAGATATTTAGAACGAGAAGCTAGTGTCGAACACCCTTCGCCAGCAGATATTTAGAACGAGATGCTACTGTCGAACACCCTTGGACACTATCCATTTAGAACGAGAAGCTAGTGTCGAACACCCTTCGACACTATCCATTTAGAACGAGAAGCTAGTGTCGAACACCCTTCGCCAGAAGATATTTAGAACGAGATGCTACTGTCGAACACCCTTCGACACTATCCATTTAGAACGAGAAGCTAGTGTCGAACACCCTTCGCCAGCAGATATTTAGAACGAGATGCTACTGTCGAACACCCTTCGACACTATCCATTAAGAACGAGAAGCTAGTGTCGAACACCCTTCGCCAGCAGATATTTAGAACGAGATGCTACTGTCGAACACCCTTCGACACTATCCATTTAGAACGATAAGCTAGTGTCGAACACCCTTCGCCAGCAGATATTTAGAACGAGATGCTACTCTTGAACAACCTTCCACACTATCCATTTAGAACGAGAAGCTAGTGTCGAACACCCTTCTCCAGCAGATATTTAGAACGAGATGCTACTGTCGAACACCCTTCGACACTAGCCATTTAGAACGAGAAGCTAGTGTCGAACACCCTTCGCCAGCAGATATTTAGAACGAGATGCTACTGTCGAACACCCTTCGACACTATCCATTTAGAACGAGAAGCTAGTGTCGAACACCCTTCGACAGCAGATATTTAGAACGAGATGCTACTGTCGAACACTCTTCCACACTATCCTTTTAGAACGAGAAGCTAGAGTCGAACACCCTTCGCCAGCAGATATTTAGAACGAAATGCTACTGACGAACACCCTTCGACACTATCAATTTAGAACGAGAAGCTAGTGTCGAACACCCTTCGCCAGCAGATATTTAGAACGAGATGCTACTGTCGAACACCCTTCGACACTAGCCATTTAGAACGAGAAGCTAGTGTCGAACACCCTTCGACAGCAGATATTTAGAACGAGCTGCTACTGTCGAACACCCTTCGACACTATCCATTTAGAACGAGAAGCTAGTGTCGAACACCCTTCGCCAGCAGATATTTAGAACGAGATGCTACTGTCGAACACCCTTCCACACTATCCATTTAGAACGAGAAGCTATTGTCGAACACCCTTCGCCAGCAGATATTTAGAACGAGGTGCTACTGTCGAACACCCTTCGCCAGCAGATATTTAGAACGAGAAGCTAGTGTCGAACACCCTTCGCCAGCAGATATTTAGAACGAGATGCTACTGTCGAACACCCTTGGACACTATCCATTTAGAACGAGAAGCTAGTGTCGAACAACCTTCGCCAGCAGATATTTAGAACGAGATGCTACTGTCGAACATCCTTCGACACTATCCATTTAGAACGAGAAGCTAGTGTCGAACACCCTTCGCCAGAAGATATTTAGAACGAGATGCTACTGTCGAACACCCTTCGACACTAGCCATTTAGAACGAGAAGCTAGTGTCGAACACCCTTCGCCAGCAGATATTTAGAACGAGATGCTACTCTTGAACAACCTTCCACACTATCCATTTAGAACGAGAAGCTAGTGTCGAACACCCTTCTCCAGCAGATATTTAGAACGAGATGCTACTGTCGAACACCCTTCGACACTATCCATTTAGAACGAGAAGCTAGTGTCGAACACCCTTCGCCAGCAGATATTTAGAACGAGATGCTACTGTCGAACACCCTTCGACACTATCCATTTAGAACGAGAAGCTAGTGTCGAACACCCTTCGCCAGCAGATATTTAGAACGAGATGCTACTGTCGAACACCCTTCGACACTATCCATTAAGAACGAGAAGCTAGTGTCGAACACCCTTCGCCAGCAGATATTTAGAACGAGATGCTACTGTCGAACACCCTTCGACACTATCCATTTAGAACGATAAGCTAGTGTCGAACACCCTTCGCCAGCAGATATTTAGAACGAGATGCTACTCTTGAACAACCTTCCACACTATCCATTTAGAACGAGAAGCTAGTGTCGAACACCCTTCTCCAGCAGATATTTAGAACGAGATGCTACTGTCGAACACCCTTGGACACTATCCATTTAGAACGAGAAGCTAGTGTCGAACACCCTTCGCCAGCAGATATTTAGAACGAGATGCTACTGTCGAACACCCTTCGACACTATCCATTTAGAACGAGAAGCTAGTGTCGAACACCCTTCGCCAGCAGATATTTAGAACGAGATGCTACTGTCGAACACCCTTCGACACTATCCATTTAGAACGCGAAGCTAGTGTCGAACACCCTTCGCCAGCAGATATTTAGAACGAGATGCTACTGTCGAACACCCTTCGACACTATCCATTTAGAACGAGATGCTACTGTCGAACACCCTTCGACACTATCCATTTAGAACGATAAGCTAGTGTCGAACACCCTTCGCCAGCAGCTATTTAGAACGAGATGCTACTCTTGAACAACCTTCCACACTATCCATTTAGAACGAGAAGATAGTGTCGAACACCCTTCTCCAGCAGACATTTAGAACGAGATGCTACTGTCGAACACCCTTCGACGCTAGCCATTTAGAACGAGAAGCTAGTGTCGAACACCCTTCGACAGCAGATATTTAGAACGAGATGCTACTGTCGAACACTCTTCCACACTATCCTTTTAGAACGAGAAGCTAGAGTCGAACACCCTTCGCCAGCAGATATTTAGAACGAAATGCTACTGACGAACACCCTTCGACACTATCAATTTAGAACGAGAAGCTAGTGTCGAACACCCTTCGCCAGCAGATATTTAGAACGAGATGCTACTGTCGAACACCCTTCGACACTAGCCATTTAGAACGAGAAGCTAGTGTCGAACACCCTTCGACAGCAGATATTTAGAACGAGATGCTACTGTCGAACACCCTTCGACACTATCCATTTAGAACGAGAAGCTAGTGTCGAACACCCTTCGCCAGCAGATATTTAGAACGAGATGCTACTGTCGAACACCCTTCCACACTATCCATTTAGAACGAGAAGCTATTGTCGAACACCCTTCGCCAGCAGATATTTAGAACGAGGTGCTACTGTCGAACACCCTTCGCCAGCAGATATTTAGAACGAGAAGCTAGTGTCGAACACCCTTCGCCAGCAGATATTTAGAACGAGATGCTACTGTCGAACACCCTTGGACACTATCCATTTAGAACGAGATGCTAGTGTCGAACACCCTTCGCCAGCAGATATTTAGAACGAGATGCTACTGTCGAACACCCTTCGACACTATCCATTTAGAACGAGAAACTAGTGTCGAACACCCTTCGCCAGAAGATATTTAGAACGAGATGCTACTGTCGAACACCCTTCGACACTAGCCATTTAGAACGAGAAGCTAGTGTCGAACACCCTTCGCCAGCAGATATTTAGAACGAGATGCTACTCTTGAACAACCTTCCACACTATCCATTTAGAACGAGAAGCTAGTGTCGAACACCCTTCTCCAGCAGATATTTAGAACGAGATGCTACTGTCGAACACCCTTCGACACTATCCATTTAGAACGAGAAGCTAGTGTCGAACACCCTTCGCCAGCAGATATTTAGAACGAGATGCTACTGTCGAACACCCTTCGACACTATCCATTTAGAACGAGAAGCTAGTGTCGAACACCCTTCGCCAGCAGATATTTAGAACGAGATGCTACTGTCGAACACCCTTCGACACTATCCATTAAGAACGAGAAGCTAGTGTCGAACACCCTTCGCCAGCAGATATTTAGAACGATATGCTACTGTCGAACACCCTTCGACACTATCCATTTAGAACGATAAGCTAGTGTCGAACACCCTTCGCCAGCAGATATTTAGAACGAGATGCTACTCTTGAACAACCTTCCACACTATCCATTTAGAACGAGAAGCTAGTGTCGAACACCCTTCTCCAGCAGATATTTAGAACGAGATGCTACTGTCGAACACCCTTCGACACTAGCCATTTAGAACGAGAAGCTAGTGTCGAACACCCTTCGCCAGCAGATATTTAGAACGAGATGCTACTCTTGAACAACCTTCCACACTATCCATTTAGAACGAGAAGCTAGTGTCGAACACCCTTCGCCAGCAGATATTTAGAACGAGATGCTACTGTCGAACACCCTTCGACACTATCCATTTAGAACGAGAAGCTAGTGTCGAACACCCTTCGCCAGCAGATATTTAGAACGAGATGCTACTGTCGAACACCCTTCGACACTATCCATTTAGAACGCGAAGCTAGTGTCGAACACCCTTCGCCAGCAGATATTTAGAACGAGGTGCTACTGTCGAACACCCTTCGCCAGCAGATATTTAGAACGAGAAGCTAGTGTCGAACACCCTTCGCCAGCAGATATTTAGAACGAGATGCTACTCTTGTACAACCTTCGACTCCAGCCATTTAGAACGAGGTTCTACGTCGATGCCAGCGAGTTTTACGATAATGTTCAGTGGCGGGGCCGGTCAAGGTTCAAGAAAACCCCTTTATAATGGCTAGGAACAAGTAAGGAATTGTTTCAATGTGGCGAGATTATTTAGCCACCATTTAGAACGAGGGGCTACTGTCGAACACTCTTCGACACCAGCCATTTAGGAAGAGGTGCTTCTGTCGAACACCCATCGACAGTCGCCATCAGATAGGATGTGCCACTGTCGAGTACCCTTAGACATCCACCATCAATGTGTTAACACATGCCCAAAATTATTAGGCACATTTGAAATTATGCAGGTTGATAGACATTAGGGTGTTAATAAAGGCGAAAATCGAAAATCCTGAATAGTTATCTTTGATTATTGTAAATGGTTGATATTTATGTTTTATTTAAGTTCCTAGTCAATTGAAATATTTGGAATACAAAATATCTTTAAATTTTAGACAAATATTCTAAATTAAATTAATTTCAAGAAATTTTTAGGGTAAAATATTTTTTAAAATATTTTTTATGATAATGAAGTTGAAGTGTCCATAAAATTAATGCAACAGTAAAGTTTGGATTAAAGTTTATAATTATGTATTAAAAAGCTTTTATATATAAAAATACGTAAAATTAGTCCAAAGCCATCTTCGGTTTTAAATGTATTTATTTATTTAAATTAAATTGCCTCTACCCTTGAAGCTCATTGGCAGGACATTTAGCTTTTCTATTTCTTGGTATTTATTGATCTCCTTCAGGAGGTTAATCAAATTTTTCACAGTAGTTTCGTCATCTTGTAGAGCTTCCTGTAGAGTTCTTGGGATGTTATAGCGTGGACGATATGTAGAAGAGTTTTTGCATTCGATGATTATGTGTTCTATAGTCAGAGGCATTTCGCATATTTCACAAGTAGGTGGATGCAGATTTTTAATAAGTAAGGTAAGAGTGGGTTATTGCACAGTGGCCTATTCGCAAACGGTCCAGAACAACTTCTTCCCTCCGAGAGTGACGTGAAGCTGCATCCCATGGTCTTGTGTCGCGTTTTTCTCTCGGCAATGCGCCCCTGCATGTTTGTGGCCACAGTGCTGACCATTTTTCCAACATCTTATTTTTAATGTATCTTTTTACATCGTGCACAGTCGCCGCATCGACGTGTTGCACATCCGCATCACTGTCAGATCGAGCACGGTTTGCTTCTAGGTCTGCTAATTCATTGTACTCGATACCACAGTGCGACGGGACCCAGAGAAACGTATATGCCTTATGGCTCGTTTCATAACATAGTTTCCGGATTCTCTGAATCAATCCGTTGGAGGAGTCCTCTGTAGTTAAGGCCTGTACTGCACTCAGAGAGTCTGTTATTATGAGTACTTTGTTATGGCAATGATCTTGAGCACACTTTACCGCTTGTACAAGGACATCCCTGAACAACACTCCCTTGCATCCGTGAACAACATCAAATAGTCAGGGTATTTACTAATTTCTTCCCGGTACAAGGAGCAATATATGTGTCTTGATGTTGTATCCTTTGAGTATTGGGAAATGGAGGTATTGGTCGTATAATTAGGAATCCACCAAGGCGGCGGTGTTACCAATTCAGTCCTGCTAACTTGAGGCATGTTAATATTGTAATGTTCAAGGTACTTCACGATTCTATGCTTGAAAGAGTTCGATATCACAATGTTGTTTGGTATTTCCCTCGTTTCGTCAGTAATAAGGGTTTGATGCACTATGTGGTTTGGTAAGCCTTGAATTGAAGCAAAATATGTCAGGCAGCTTGCTGTTCTTCTTAAGGATAGAGGCGGCTCCCCACTTTCGATGTACATACTCTCCGTGAGAGATGTTCGGAAGGCACCTAAAGCTAGCCTGATCCCAGCATTGTGGATACTATCTAACATTATTAAAGCCGACGGACTAGCGGAGCTGTAAACGGGAGAGGCGTAGTCCAACAAGGATCTGATGACCGTCCTGTAAATATTCATCAAGGTTTTCGGTTACATCCCCACTGTGTGTTGGCTAGAACTTTTAGCAAGTTGATCCTGTTTATACACTTACTTTTAATTGTTTTTATGTGGTGAATCCACCTCAGCTTAACATCCATCTGAATACCTAAGAATTTAAACTTTTCTACATAGGGTAAGATACAGCCAAACATGGTGAATGTAGGATTACTTTTGCATATTTTGAATTAATTTCGGTTTTAAATTATATTGACTAACAAGGGGAGTATACAGCGATGGGGTCACCAATTTGGACCAATTTTTTTCTGGTGATTCTACATCGAAAAATTGTCGACACGTGTCTGAGCGTTCCGTCCAATGCGCCTTAGGAGCCAAGAAATAAAATAAAATAGGTTGAAAGTGCTTTATTTTTTATATCGAGTTTAGAAAATGATATCGACATGATTCTTACACCAATTCATTTGTTTTATAGAGTAGATTAAAAGAAAAATATAATCGTTAAACAATAATTTATATTTCGTCAAATATATTCAAAAATATGCTTAAGTTTTCAAGTAAACTGGTATTATACATTTTTTTTACACCAAAAATGATAGCAGATTTAAAATCAGCACCCCAAGAAACCATAATATAGTGAATATCATTGAAACAAAAATAATGATTTTTCCCAGTCTGGAAGAGGCTAAAAATTTGTAAGCAAAAAAATAAGGTGACGTTTTGAAATTCAATATCTCCCCTTGAGATTATCCGATTTTTACGTCATTGAAATCTTACAAAAGAAGAAAGACTCCTTTTTGTAACCATATTAATGACTATTGTATTATCTCAAAAGGTACTTGCAAAAAATGTGTCTCAAAATGAAATTAAAATGTAAACGTTTTCGCTCATAACGTCAATCCCAGAACACGTAGAACCACCCCGATTGGACGGAAACGTGTCATATTATGGCTTTTATCGACCCTCCAAGTTTGGTTTGAATCGGGTAAATATTCTTTGAAATATGGCCGGATTCTTGAATCTATAACAAAATTTAAGAACCCCCCCCCCTCATAGCGAAATTTAAAATACATTTTTTTTATTTTTCTAATATTCCCAAAATTTGAATTTAGGGTTTTTTTAATGTGCTAAAAACGAACCTGGCATCCGTTTTTAAATCAAAAATTGTTTTACATACTCGATAGAGTCATTATTCTGCCAAAATATTCCATATACCTACATTTAAAAAGTATAAGGTAATATTCCATTACCTACATTACAGGGCTTCATTTAACAAGTTGACAAGGACTAATGGAAATACTCCAATAATATACAAGGATGGGTCCAAAACAGCAAATGGCGTGGGTGCAGCTCCTGTTTTAGGAGAAAGTATATACAACATGAGCCTCCCAGTAGATGCAAGTATATATACAGCAGAGCTGCACGGCATACTTTTGGGCCTATCCAACGTACAGACTACAATACCACACATAATACCGTGTACAGACTCCTTAAGTTGTTTACTCTCCTTAAAGAACATGTACACCACCAACCCGATCCTCGTTCAAATTTTACATGAACTATCGAGACTAAAAGACTTACACACAATGGTAACAATGGTGTGGGTTCCTGGTCATGAGAACGTTGGAGAGACTTCAAAAGCAGACGAACAGGCAAAACTTGCTACAACTAGCCGACCACATGTTAATGTGGGTCCGGAGTAAACCCCCCCCCCCCTCCTGATGAACCGATTTAGTTTATTTTTACAATGTATTTCTCTCTTTAGATCAACATAACGAATACCGAGCTTCGTTGAAATATAACAGAAACTACGGCTGGCATGGTCAAATTAGTGTTTTGGGTCCGGGGAAAACCCCCCTCCCGGTGGACCGATTTTGATGGTTAACGAACTCGTTCAATCGTTTGCTTATTGAACGCTATCGTTAATCGTTTGCTTATTGAACGCTTATCTAAAAACTCTGGCCGCTATCGTGTTAACACACACACACTCACACACACACACATATATATATATATATAAATATATATATATATATATAAATATATATATATATATATATATATATATATATATATATATATAAATTTTAACGGGGGTCATTTTCGAGGTCTACTAGTAGGATCGATAAAGATTTGAAGAAATTTTTGAAAAATTCCGTCATGAGTGCAACCTCAATAGCTACTTTCCATCGGAGGAAAGTGCTAAAACGTGTACCTGCAAGCATATGAGCTCGAAAACGTAAGCGTTACAATTTTTTTCGAATAAATGTCGCTCCAAAAGCCTTGTTCCGTTTAACAAACTTGACCTTTCAAGTTTGACGAAAGGTTTATGTGCGAAAGTTGATAAAAATCTGCCACTTCTGGGCTATTTCTGCGAGTCGAACAGACAAATAAATAAATAATTAAATATATATATATATATATATATATATATATATATATATATATATATATATGAACCACCATTACTTTCGTGATCTATGGGTTCTGGATCGTAAACGTTTCTAGTCGACACATCCGGATTGCGTCGGGAGAGCAACCTCATAAGCGGGTTTCCTCCCTAAGGAGGAAGGGAGGAACCTCGCTAAAATTACATCAATCTGTGTTTGTTAAAGAGCTTTTCTAAAGGAGGCTACACATGGACAGTTACGCCTGAACAGTCCGCCTGAAATCCGGTCGCCTGAACGTGTAAATATTTCAGCCAATCTGTCAGTTAAGACTGTCGGCCGGATTTCAGGCGGACAGTTCAGGTCTAACTGACAGGCCTGCCTTTATATATATATATATATCCTAAATATTCAAAAAACCTTAACACCCAAATACTGGTAGTGGTACATCTCTTTGTATTAAATCATATTTTGCTGACCCTTAACGGGGGGTCGTTCTTAGCGAAAGGAGGGCTGGAATGACCAAAACGCGCGGGAGATGGGAGGGGTGTTGTGTATATATAATCAGCTGACCATCCGACATCTGTATCACAACCCTTTCACACACTCACCATTCAGCATGGCTTCTTTAGTAAGTACCTTTCCTGTTTTCTTCAGTAATATGCTAAATTAGGCACAACAAAAAATAATAACACGCAAACGGACAGTAATACTTGTGGTTTTCAGAGAATTTACTAACTTAATTGTAACTTACTGAATGTATCGATAACTCGATTCAAACTTTTATGTATTTCAAAATCAAATTCCGTCACAAAGGAGCTGCATAACCAAGCACACTCCTCAACATTACTAAAAAATCCAAAAACTAACCTATGTAAAGATAAGAAGGAGAAAATCGGGATTTTATCTAAGTTGAATCAAATCACATTTTACAAAAAAATCAAGTCAAAGCGTAGATAGAAATACATTAAATTTTTGGTATAAACTCTTATTAAAATTCAGCCGAACCCCGATAGTCTACACCTTTTCAATCTCTATTATTATTCTGATACGGTGGAAGCCACAATAGTGGCTCAAGTTTGCTCTTTACTATTACAACCAGTGTTTCTCAATAGTGGCACACAATGGTCACTAAGTTTCTTTAAAAGGAAGTAAAAAATAATCGAAATAAACGAATACAAGAAAATTAATAATATGAATCCGAATTAAGCCCCTAATGCCAATGGACGATTTTTGCTTATTTTTACTACATAAAATTCTGCTTAGCTTAGCAGTTGTAATATGATAAATAATTCGTTTGTAAAGGGAATATTAATATATTAAATCCAGAGTAAATAACATCTCCAAATGGACGGATTTGGCTGGTTAACCAACTCATCCAACTTAGTAGTAACATGTCATTAACCATTCATTCACTTTTAGAAAAGCCATGTGTTGGCTGGGGAATTAATTACCTCAATATAAGCAAGCTTAGAGAATTTTGAAACCATGTAGTATTTGGCCTAGTAATAATTATTGGTTGTTTTATAGAGATTGCTTCTGATATGCGGACTAGTGGCCAGTGCTTTTGCTGAGGAGAAACCAAAGAAGCAAGAAAAGCGAGGGGTTTTAGGCCTTGGGAGTTATGGACTTGGATCTAGCAGTCTAGGACTTGGATCTGCTTCAGGATTGTATGGATCTGGTTACGGATCTGGTCTTGGTTACGGATCAGGTCTTGGTTACGGATCTGGCCTTGGTTATGGATCTGGACTAAGCTATGGATCTGATGTTGGCTACGGATCTGGTCTAAGCTATGGATCTGGTTACGGATCGGGTATTGGACTCAGATCCGGCTTGGGATCTGGTATAGGTCTTGGATCAGGTCTCGGATCAGGCGTAGGTCTTGGATCAGGTCTTGGTTCAGGCGTAGGTCTTGGATCTGTCTATGCTCCAGGTTATGCCACCGGTGGTCAGCTCATCTCGAGGCATGTGACAGTCACCAACAGGGTAGGAATTCCACAACCATATCCAGTCAATGTTCCAGTAGATCGCCCAGTCCCAGTTCCAGTCCCACACCCCGTCCCAGTAACCGTAGACAGGCCTTACCCTGTTCCAGTTTCAAGGCCAGTACCTGTTCCAGTCGATAGGCCTTATCCAGTTCCAGTCAACCGACCAGTTCCCGTCCCTCATCCAGTTCCAGTTCCACACCCCGTACCTAGGCCAGTTCCTGTTCCAGTTCCAAGCCCCGTTCCTGTTCCAGTTGTCAACAATATCCCAGTCTCAGTCCCACAACCGATACCAGTAGCTCAACCAGTGCCAGTATCCGTTTCGGCCCCAGCTATAAGTAAGTATTTTATATTTTTCACTGATATTTTCAATTAACATTCATGATTCTAGAATTTTTAACCTATCTATTAATATTAACCCTTTCAAGGCATTGGTAGCGGTATCTCTTCCATCGGTCTTGGAGGCTCCTCAATCTATGGCTCAGGAATCAGTTCCGGACTCAGCAGCGGATATCTGGGTTCTGGACTCAGCAGCGGTTACCTTGGTTCTGGACTCAGCAGCGGCTACGTCGGTTCTGGACTTAGCAGCGGCTACCTTGGCTCGGGCCTCAGCAATGGTTACCAAGGATCTGGACTCAGCAGTGGTTATCTAGGATCTGGACTCAGCAGCGGACACTATGCATCTGGATTTCATTCCGGTCTCCACTCCAGCAGCTTAGGAGGGTCCAGCCTAGGTTTGGGATCTGGTTCTGGTTCCCTGCTCGCACTGAAAGCAGCAGCACATGCAGCTCTTGGGCACTAAAATAGGTGAGGAATGTTATATTTTTTTCATGGTTTTGAGTTATCCTCATAAGTTTTATTCTAATGTCGCGAATATCTATTGCATGTGGTTAAAAGGTTTAATATTTTATTATTTATAATCTAATCATATCAGGGAATACAAAAATGATTGCTTGATACAAAATACCTATGCTATTTTCCTGAGTATCAGTATTTTTTAGTTTGATCCAGTAAAAGCGATAACGATAATTAAATTATGAATCTTGTTATCAGTATCGTGCTTCTAGTCAGAGTTCTAAAGCTAATAGATATAGAATCAAAAAAAGGTTTTCGTTGGTTTAATGGGGTACATATTTTCTGGCGTTCTGATCTTCAGAAGTATGAATGATTAATATAAATTCATTACAATATGAGAACATAGATCATTATGGAAAGTCTATAATAAAACATAGGCGAGATACTTTTAATAGTGCATACACAATCTCGGATCGTTTATCACTATATTACTTATAAGATTCATTTAGACCTTAAAGAATATTTTTGTTATTAATGTTTTTAATACGTTCTATTTTTTTTTCTTTTTTTCAGGTTTTAAAGGAGTGGTGTACGTTTAATGTACTCTTCAAATTGTTACTGTTGACTGTTATTTTATACACAATTTTGTATTGTAAATATTTAATTAAAATATAGTTTTTATTAAGTACTTTTGTCTATTTATTGAATCCTTCAGTGCTGCTAAACGTTGTAATGTTATTGGAGTCTGAATTGGATTATCCAGATACATAGAAAATTCCATCTAGCTGCCAAGAAAATAACCACATAGAAGAATATGTAGAAACTCGATCATCACTTGAATAAACAATGTATAGACAAATTTAACCAGCATGCCGTATATGTGATTTAGCGGGAAAAGAACAATAGCAGACTGCAATTTTAATCTGCATGCCGTACCTATATGTGATTTAGCGGGAAAAGAACAATAGCAGACTGCAATTTTAACCAGCATGCGGTACCTATATGTGATTTAGCGGGAAAAGAACAATAGCAGACTGCAATTTTAACCAGCATGCGGTACCTATATGTGATTTAGCGGGAAAAGAACAATAGCAGATTGCAATTTTAATCTGCAGGAAGTTGGAAGGGGTTTGGAATCAGTTAGCATATTATTTCGATCTTCTTGAAAAATGTATAGACATAATTCAAAGGAATCTGAAAGAAAACAAGTTTTCTGGCACCAAAACAGGAAACTGATAGCATCCGTGTTCCTTTCTACTTAAAGCACTTTTAGAATATATTTCAACATTAAAAAAAAAATAATCGCCGCGAAAATATTTTTAGGGTTACAATATTTTTTGTAATTGTTCTGTCACGTTGTGGGAAAGATCGATTTGTTCCATTGTTTTCTTTAGGTTTTCTTCTTGAATTATTCTCAGAGATTAGCTGCGACCACCTGCGACCTTTGTCACAATAACAAGTAAAGAAAGCAGTATTTGGCTGGCTGTAAATAATGAGAGCTATTTCTCAGGCATTGCGGTTGGTACTATATATCTGTTACATTTATTTTTATTTCTTTGTTTGGTGCATCTACTGCTAAGGTCATTAGCACCATACAAAATTGTTTCATTTTTAACATAAGATGAAATAATTTTTGCTAGGCATTTAACAAAATATACACCTAGATTAGATAAGAATTGATCCTAAATCTACTACTAAAGATACTATATATCATGACTTAAAATCTAGACTTAACTTATGCTATATTATGTACAAATTTACAAATTATTGGTAGTATCCTTTTTAAGAAATACTGGATCTACCCTTAAAACTAACTAGAAGTTAACGAGTAATATTTACATATTTACAAATTCAAAATTCACTCAATAAATACTCACACACACATACACAAACTCAAACACATACACAAACACAAACATGTAGGCACACACACGTTCAATAAATTACATTCACTCTTGTAGGATAAATAAATTAACAAAATATTTATACACAAATCGTCAATATTCTATTGCATAGTCTTGGATTTCTCTTATATTTGGCAGAAAACTTTAATGTCCTTCAGATAATCTATCAGCCTTTTCACAGAATGCTCTTCTCTACACAACAACTCTTTCAGATTATTTGGCAAATGGTGTCCTTGCATCCTCAAGCCCCGGGCACTCCACCAGGATGTGCATTACATCTAGGAGAGCACCACATTGCTCGCAATGGGGACGGCGTCGACCAACAAGATGGTACCCATGAGTTATGCGCGTGTGACCTATTCTCAAACGAGTAACGATCACATCATCTCGTCTTTTCAGGCTGCTTACAGGGCTACCAACCATCACGGAGCTCTCAACGTTTTTAATAAATCTTTCTATATTGTTATAATCATCCTGCCATTTATTCGTTACTAGGAGTTTCATGTAACTCTTCGCATCGTTCAAATGAATGGGCGAGGCAGGATCAGCTGTCATAGCAGCAGCCTGCATCGCCAATTCATCCGCTTTTTCATCGCCCTCAATGCCCGTATGCCCCGGTATCCAGAGAAATGATACAGTCGTTCCTCGAGAGTACAAGGCAGCCAGTGCACTCAAGACTTCTTGTAGATGCGAGTCCCTCGTGAATTTATTTTGAAGTTTAAGAAGGGAACTATACAAGTCCGTGCACACCAATATTTTAGTATCGAGAGCTCCGTAATGCTCAAGAGCTATCTGTATAGCCTGCAATTCTGCCCTGAAAACACTGGTATGCGGGTTCAATGGGACAGCGAGGTTTCTCTCCCCGTCGTCGAAGATGACGCAACCAGCTCCTAAGTTCGATTTTGAGCCGTCCGTGAAAATGACTAAGTTTTCTAGGAATTTTCCAACCCTTTCTCTGAACATCGCCTTGTATATTGAAGGATCAGTTTCGTTTTTACTAAATTTGGTTAGCGAGAGGTCAATGGTTAGATCCGGGAGAATCCACGGAGCTACGACTGGAGGCCAGATCTCCAGTAGATTATCCCAGGAGCCACCATATGAACGAATTAGTTCATTTGCCCTCACAACTAACGGTCGGGTTATAGTACTTCTGCGACGATATATTTCTAATTCTGCATCATCCGATATAATCTCGTGAAGGAAGTGTCTTCTATTTGCCCTTAACGAATTCATATATGTCAGTGTTATAAGGCCTCGCCTAAGTTCTGGAGGAAGATATCCTTCTTCGATGTAGATGGAATCAAGTGGGCTGGTGCGGGGGTGGTCTGGTGCCCCGCGTTGTAGAGCCTGTCTAGCTAGTGGAGCCACGACTTGCGAGAAGACCCATAGATTGCACATCCATAATCGACTCTGGACCTTATCAGAGAGTCAAATATTTTAAGGAGGATTGATTCCTCTGCACACCACTTGAATCTGGACAGCGTTTTCAAGATTCTCAGGGATGCCTCACACCTCTGTATCGTATAGTTAATATGGAATTTCCACCTCAATTGTGCATCCATTATCAGCCCAAGAAACTTATGTCTATCCCTGAAAGTGACCACAGAACCATCCAACAGGAGTGTTGGGTGGTTATGTGGCCGGCGAAGAAGTGAACGCCCACGGACTTATCAGGCGAAAATATAAATCCTCTTTTTCTAGCTGCGGCACACACTGTGTCCATTACCCCCTGCAGACCCTCTGCCTGTTCGTCTTCAGGTGGGTGAGACACAAACAAGGCCAAGTCATCAGCGAATAGTGATTTTCCAATTCCTAAATTCACATTGTCAGCTATGCCGTTTATAGCGACAAGAAAAAGGGTTACGCTAAGGACGGATCCCTGCGGTAGCCCATTTTCCTTTACTCGTAGAGATGACAGGGCATCACTTATTCTTACTCTGAATACTCTTTCTTCAAGGAAGCTCTTAAGGAAGAGTGGTAGTCTTCCTTTGAACCCACACCCATGGAGCCTGCGGAGGATATCATACCTCCAAGCCCTGTCTTACGCCTGCTTCAGGTCAAAGAAAACGGCCGTGACATGTTGCTGAGAGCTGAACGCTTTCTGTATGGAGTGCTCCATTAGTGTTAATTGATCTTGGGTGGAATGGTTCCGTCTGAATCCCGCTTGGTATGAGCTGATTAAATTGTTCTTTTCAAGTTCATGAACTAGCCGGTAATTCACCATAGCCTCCAGGAGCTTTCCCAGACAACACAATAGCGAAATGGGTCTGTAGCTGCCTGCAGACTGAGGGTCCTTACCAGGCTTCAAGATTGGAACGATGGTTGATACCTTCCAAGAGGTGGGGAATTTTGCTTGTGACCAGAGGTTATTATAGAAGTCCAGGATCATAATTTTTCCAGCGTCTGGAAGATTTCTTATCACTTCGAAAGTCACCCCATCGTAACCAGGTGATGATTTCCTAGGTGCCTTCCGAAGTGCCCTGTCTAATTCATCAATGCTAAAGTGTGCATTGTAGTCATCCGTTAGGCACGCGGGATGACCAAAATCCAATTGAATGGCCTCTTCATTAGCTCTATCAGCTCGGAAGCGGTCGTCATATTCTACAAGACTAAATGTAGAGCAGAAATAGTCTGCAAATGTGTTAGCGATGTCCAACGGATGGTCCATGAACACTTCAGCATTTCGTAATACAGGGATTTGTGCTTTTGTATATCTTCCCCCAATCGCCCTTATTTTCCTCCAGACTTCTACCGGGGAGGCATCCCCTGTCATCGTGCTGACGTAATTCGCCCAAGATTCTCGTTTCTTTTTAAGTTTTATCCTTTTTTCTACCGCTCTCGCTTTTTTGAAGGCAATGAGGTTTTCCTGATTTGGGTGCCTTTTAAAGCGGTTAAATGCTCTCTTTTTTAATTTGTTAGCTTCCCAACATTCCCCATCCCACCAAGGGACCGGTATTCTCCTTGTGTGAGATGAGGCGTGTGGGATAGAGATTTGACATGCATTTTCAATAGCAACCATGATTCTACTTAAAGTTTCATCCATGCATTGTGCTGGCTCAGGGGGAATAAATGAATCCTGAAATTTTTCCCAGTCAGCCCTTTTGAATGCCTATTTGTTTGGGGTTTTACACTCTCTGTATCTGCTTACGTGGTTAATTAGTGTGGGGAAGTGATTGGATCGATGAAGATCTTCGAGAACTTCCCATTGGAGATAAGGAGTTAGGTTACTGCTGATAATTGTGAGGTCAATGGCATCCAATGTTCCTGATGATTCAGAGAAGTGGGTTGGTGTCCCATCATTGAGTTGTAATAGGTCCAGCTCTTCTATCGCGTTATATAATAAGCGGCCCTGAGGTGTGCTTCTTCTTAAACCCAAGGAAATCCTGGGCCCCCTGTGTTCGCACCTGTAGCCTGACAATTCCCTAGCGCCGCCCCCTGGGAATTTCGTTTCCTGGAGAGCAACCGCTAAAGGATTGTAGGTGCGGATTAAATAACGAGGTTCGTCGCCGTGTTCTAATACCCCGCGTATATTCCTCTGCAAAATTTTGTTTGACTGAGACATACTATTTGAGATAGTCAATTTTTACTCAGACTCGTGGGCGATTTCTAGCGCCCACGTTTTTTTCCCTTGGGCCAGCCTGTCTTTCCACTTAGTACAGTTTTAAAGGGCCCACCCCCATCATCCGCCAAATCCTCAACGACTTTTGCGTTGTGGGACGGAGGAGGGGTGGGTAGCCCCTTTGCTTCTCGGTCTACAGTTATAGGGGAAATTTTGTTTCCCTTTTCTTTGGTTTCATTCACCGAAGTGAATGATGTTGAAGGGGAAGGGAGGGGGTCTGGGGGTGGAGGGAGTATGGGACTTTGGGTAGGAGGGTTTTGGGAGGAGGAAACGATTGGATTTCGTTCTTTTGAGCGTTTCTTGTGTTTGGGTCTGTCTCGTTCTTCACAGCACGTGAAGAGTACGTACCTCTGCATGCAAAAGAGGTACTCTTCACTAAAACTCGTGCTTGTTTGAATGTCAAATGTTTTGTTTCTGACCTCATTTTTTGTATTTCCTTTTCGATTTTGTATTCCATGCACTCTCGAGATTTCGCGTTATGGGGCCTTCACAGTTGGGGCATTTCGGTGGAGATGGACAAGCAGACAAGCCATGTGCTTCGTGACCATAGACACATACCTCTTTATCCGATCTACATCTCAACGCGGAATGCCCAAACTTTTGACACTTAAAGCATCGCATCGGCGCGGGTTATAAAAAGCTGCTTGAACACAGGAAGGGACCTCGGGTCGGTCAAAGGTGAGCATCACACTTCCTGTTAACTCTAAAGCTTCTTCACCGCCGTTCGAAGTTTTCTTCTTTCGAAGAAACTTTCGGACGGCTATGACACCCTGATCACGTAACCGTTCCAATATTTCCTCCTCAGTTGAGTGCTCTAAATCATAGCAGGTGACCACTCCTCTTGATGTATTCAGTGTTTTGTGCATTTCTGCCTTTACACCGAATACGCCAAGAGACTCCTTTTTCATTATTCTGTGTGATTGGGTTTTGTTACCTGCTTCAACCAGCAAGTTGCCGTTTACCATCTTGGTGATTCCAGCTACATTTCCAATTTCTTCTAATATTAATTTATTGATAAGGAAAGGTGACACTTTTGAAAAAGAGTGTCCCTCTGTTCGACTTATTACTATGAACTTGCAAATTTAGTTTCGTTGTTAGGCAGCAATTCTAGAAGATTTCTCTTCCGTGTCTTTCGTGGTTTCTTTTTCTCGGGACTCTTTGTAGGCGTTAAAAACGGCTCCAAAGTGAACCGAGAGCCAGAAAAGCGAATTTGGTTCTGGTCAATATCTAACACAGGGTTCTGAATACCACTAGTCGGTACAGTACCATGTATCAGATCTGTTCTATTCCCATTTCCACCATTTTCGATGGCTTGTGTTAGATCGTTGTTTGGCAAGGTAAGGTCCGATTCCGCGCGAGGGTCTCCCAGAGGGCCCTGCATTTTCTCTGGGTTGTCAGTTAAAAGAAGTCCGGTAATTTCATTATTGCTTGTCGTAGGGAGTTTGTTTTAGGTAACTTAGACCCCTAATCCTCGTCACCGAGTCTGCTGGTGGGGCTGCCACCTAGGCCGGCAGACCGACACAGTTCCTCCCGCAGGAGAGGATCCGCTCAGCAGGGGAGGTGTCCCTGCCTGCACTATAGCTTAGCAGAGCTCCCAAAAGAAGTCGGACGGCTCCCATATCCGCTCCAGCAACCCTTTAGCCCGCCCATTTACCCCCCTATACGTCTGTTACAGCACACAAAGTTCTAATTCATAGACAAAACATAATTAAAAACTGTTTGGTACTCTTTAGGTCAGGAGAAGCTCAAGAATCTCTCAATAAAAAGATTCCGAAAACGGGAAAATTCAGGTCTCGTAAAATGAATAGGTCATCAAATAATGAAGACCTTTTGCATAACTTATTAATTTCATCAAACCCTCATATTTCTGAACTTAGTCCCCCCTACGGGCACAATTCAGGCAAAGAATGTTTATTTCTTGTAACGGCGCGATTTTAGTGAAGACTAGCTGTTGCACGGCGTGCCATGCTACTGCACTAGCTATCTGCATCAAAGAAATCAAAAGTATAAAAATGTGAAACGAAATAAGTACATAATATTAAAATATAATAACGCAAATCTGTAACTTTTCGGATTCACAGTTTCGATCCCGTGACCTCTGAACTATATGTCCTGGACGTTTTTGACCTAGCGTATGACACTCCCCGCATCATAACCAAGCTGTACACCCAGATTGGTCAAAATCGGCCGAAGGATGTGGATTTGTATAAGGAACAAACATACAGACAGACAGCTGGTTCACGTATTTGACTTAGCCTACGACACTCCCCGGATTAAGATCTACCAAAGTGCCAAGTTTGGTCAAAATTAGTCAAACGGTGTGGATTTGTATAATGAACAGACAGGTGATTTTTATATATATATATAACTTTTCATGAAGACCCTGATGATGACAATCCGATGACTTTAGAGTAAAAACATTATTTATTTAAATTGTTAACGTCTATTTATTGTTGACAACGACTGTAAAAACATTAGACAAAAATATATTAGTATTGCAACAAAATAAAAATGTATAAATGTATAATTGTTCAAAATAAAACATATTTATCTCTCTCTTTTGTAGGGAATGACTTAGTATTCTATTTTAGCGCGTTTCCGAGTGCATTGGTCTTAAAGAAAATCTAATGCTAATTCAAAGAATAGGTACTTTCCTTTAAATGAACTTGATAAAACGGTAAGGTAACCTCGAAAGATAAAGTGCACAAGGACAGGAAAATGAAGTTTTTTTTGTTCTTTTTCTAGAACGGTAAATGCTTGGAACAAAAACAGATAGATACTTTCTGTGGCAGGGTTCAACTACATTTTTGTCAAGTATTACCAACATGAGTATTGTTGCGTTACACACTTTGTGTGTATATTTATCCTGTGTGTTCGTTTTTCACGGAATTTGGAAGAAATATCCATCGATTAATACATTTAAAAGCTCAAGTTCGTTAACAAGTCGAAACAAGCACTTTGCTATAAAATGCTTGCAAATATATTTTTTTGTAACGAATATCTATAAAACATTAGAGAAATCGCGTTCAGCACCAAATCGCGTTAAATGGAAGGTGTTACGTTCAGCACCAAATCGCGTTAAATGGAAGGTGTTACGTTCAGCACCAAATTGCTAATGAAATATATATAGAAAATGTTTATGAGGAAATGGTGCCGAACATAAAGGTGCCTATTATTGAGGCTAAATGATCGACAATATAGAGTGAGAAAAATATTGAATTATTTATTTTAGAAAACAAAAGAAAAAAAAATCTCCTTGTGGAGCAGATGCTGGTTAGTATGTTAGCGTGAATTAAAAAAAAAAAAAATATTAACTTATGTCCGAATAAAAAATAACAAGTATGTACAGTTGGTGGTCGGGTGAATAGTGGCCGCTGAGGGTTTTTTAAAAAAAGTTTATAGTCTAGCTTATCTGTTGGTGATTCTGTGTCTTCGCTGTAGCCGCTGACGCCAAGTTGAAGATGGAGCTTGAGGGGGCGTAGAAGAAGGTGCACCTCCAGAGGATGGATGCAACAAGAGTAGCGTGAAGATACTCCTAAGGGCCTTAAGCCTGTACTCTCCCCAAGGGACTCAAGGCTGTACTGTCTTAGGACGGTCACCTCGCAAGTCGGAGTTAATCCGGTGACGAGCCGGTAAGGTGCTGCCCTCACTCGAATACTGCACCGGGAGGTGGCGGACTCTGTAGGCTTGAAGGTAAATCAGCCGTCTTATCGCGAAGATAGTGTTGAGCCGAAGAGGATTTAAAGATCGACTGATAACCGCCTCAGGGTCTGTATCTCAGCTGCCACGCTATTCTCGTATAGCTAGACGCTACAATACTTCAATACAATAATTAAATAATAGAAAATAAATAAGTGATACTTTATTCTACTTGGTCTCTAACAGAAGGTGACCATTCAAAAGCATTCTACTTACATTCTCAAAAAAAATGTCCGACTCGCAGGAGCTTCGTCGTCTTTGCGAATTTCCGTTCTAATCCAAGTGACATTTGGAAAGTTTGCAATAGAAACTATATTTTTTTTTTATTTAATATATTTTGTGAAAAATGTCAACACCTACTTAACCAACATCTCGCAGATAAGCAATATTTTATATGTCAAGAAGCACAAAAACATACAATAGCCAACTTACACGGATACGGAAATAACTCAATCCCCCTTATCCATCCATCTTAAAGAAGTCTCTATAAGTCGTACAGTTAATGTTCATTGATTGTTTATGTTGATTTGGCCGGACCGTTGTAGGAATGCATTACAAAGTAATATTATATTTCCTACTACAAGCAATTTCAAAAATAAAAGTCCGTCACGCAGGAGCTGCATAACTAAGCACCTTCCTCAGAATTCGAGTTCATTCCTGAATGATTTGCTTAAAATAACTCATAGAAATAAAACAAAAATATGAATAATTCTACTTTTAGCACTTTCCTCCGAAGGAAAGTAGCTATTGAGGTTGCACTCATGACGGAATTTTTGAAAAATTTCTTCGAATCTTTATCGATCCTACCTACCAAAAATGACCCCAGTAAAAATGTATATATATATATATATATAGTAATATATGTGTCCGTTAACACGATACAGGCCAGAGTTTTTGTTTTTTCGCCACAAAACGTGGTATTTAGTGCTCCCCCATCAAACGATTGATCGAGTTCATTAACCAACAAAATCGGTCCATTCGGAAGGGGGGTTTACTCCAGAGCCAAAATAGTTATTTGCCAATACCAGTCGTAATTTTTGTTACATTTGAACGAAAATCGATATTCGTTCTGGTCAACTAAAGAGAAAAATGTGTAGTAAAAATGAACTGAATCGGTTCATTAGGCGAGGGGGTTTACTCCGGACCCAAATTACTAATTTGGTCATACCGGTCGTAATTTCTACTGTATTGTAACGAAACGCGGTATACGGCCTGCGTATCGAATAAGGAAGAAGTGTTGTAAAAATGAATTAACTCGGTCTATCGGAAGGGGGGATTTACTTTGTACTATGTTTGAATTGAATTGAAACAGGTGTTATTAATGTTTTTATTTTATTTATCTATATAGGCTATATTAAGCAAATTATTTAGGAATGCACTTGACACTACCCAATTCTCAGGAAAGTGCTTAGTTATGCAGCTCCTGCGTGAAGGACTTTTTTACATAGGTAATGAACAACTGTTTCAATTATTAATTTTTTACTATCACTTTAACACGATTTTCCAACCATATTTAAGAATATATACGAAATGCCTAAAACTGTTCATCTCTGTTAATACCAGGTGTCGAAAATAATTGCTATCATTTACATATTTTAAAAAGTATTTTTTAATTTTGACTTTTATTTCCATATACAAAACGTAATATTTCTATAATAATTCACTCTGTAAGTTTGTGGAATTTAGATTATTTCTATTATCATGTAATATATACTTCAAGATTGAAAAGGCTCTTTCAACACTTACTTGAGTGGCTGGGCTGGGGGTGTAGGATAAGTCCTAGTTAATATAGCTATGGAAGTGTGTATTTTCTTTCTTGTCGGTATTCCAGGTATTGTAAACCAACGAAACTCTAAAATTCTTCATTAAAATACTTAAGCCTTTTATTTCACATTGAAAAAAATAAAAAGTATAACTTTTCAATTTGATGTACCTAATTTTAGAAGTTCCTAAATAACCTTTAATCTTAAAACATTTTACTAAAAGTTTTTTTTTTTAACTGTTATTTCTTAACTTATAAAATTAAAGGCTTAACTTTTTCGATCCCTGGGTAATAAATTTTTTGTTGTAATACTTCAACAACTCCAAATGATACCAAAACGTAAATATAATAATGCGGATGAATTTCAAACATGTAGAAAATATTTCAATTGAATCCAACAATTAAAGTTATCAAACCAAAAATCAGTAACAGCAATGAACGGTTATAGATATCGCCTTAGAATTGGTTTCATTCGTTTCCCTGCGTTACAGAACCTATAAAATGGTTCCTAAAAGCCTATTAAGGGAAAATCGTAAGTCAACGATTTTTTTAGCGAATTTTGCCAAAAAAAGAGTGTTCCAGTAGGGGGGTTCTGCCGGATTACGAAGATAGCCTTCTAAATAACGCGTGAGTATTTTTGTATCAAATTTCATCACAATCATATATATAGGCGCACGGTGGTGCGGCAAGCCAAGTCTCAGCCTATGCACAATGTGAGTATATTACACGAAGCATTAGAGACATGACTTACTGACTCACTCATCAAAATTATTAGGAACGTCCCGAAAAGCTCGAGACTTGAAATTCTGCAGGATCGACAATAGGTCGTTCTTAAAGTCGAAAATCGAAAAATCCTGAAAAGTTGTGTTTGACTCCGCTCCCATGATGTTGTTGATCCTTCGGAAACCCATCATGTGGCGTATCAAATGAATTTGCTCGGTAAGGAGAACCTAAAACTAAAGGGAACAATAAAAAAAAAACTATATATCCAACAAACAGGTCGACGCATTGTCAATCATAACGTCCCTGCGTCATCCTACTCAAGCCAATCGTCTACGGCGCCAAGTCAAAAACAAAACAAAAACAATTTTATTTGGACCAATACATAGCGTATTATGCACGAACATGATTTTTTTTTCAGGTTAAATTTAATGATTTAAAATACTCTGGAAAAGTTTGTTTTTTATTCGAGATGATTTTATTTGTCCCAGCTGATAATAGACGGCACTGCTGGAGTCTGGAAGAGTTTGATGGTATCTTGGCACTAGCTTTTCCATGTGAGTGAAAAATGGATCAACCTCCAATTCTCTATGGATCTTGCTATTCCTTACGAACCAAGGAGTATTTGACACTATTCGGAGTACTCTGTTTTGAATTGTTTGTAGATGCTTTAAGTGTATGTTTCTGGCGCCAAGCCAGACAGGGCATGCGTAAGTTAGTATGGGTAGTATTGTCGATTTGTATAGGAGTGTACCACAGGTTTGTTTCAGGGGAGTTTTTCTATTTATTAATGGATAAATTTGTAACAGTCGTGTGTGAGCTTCTTGTAGTGTTTTGTGAATGTGATGTCGCCAAGTTAGTCTTGTGTCTAGATGTACTCCGAGATAGCGTATACTCTGGTCTTTTGGAGTCCAGAGAATTGAGTGATGACCAATTTTCAGCTGTAGTAAATCTTCATTTTGGAATTTTCTGAGTGAAATAACTTTACATGAAGATTTCACCGGATTAATAACGAGTTTCCATCTTCGAAACCAGGATTATACATCACCTGCCGCTTCTTGCAAGTGAAGAATCGCTTCGTTGAGGTTGATGCTCTTCGTGATGATTAGTGTGCCGTCAGCGAAGGTTGCGAGGGCTGAGATGACTGGTGCAGGCATATCACTGCAGTACAGAATGTAGAGCAGTGGGCTGAGTATGGCCCCCTGCGGTACACCAGCTTTGATGGTTCTATTCGTGCTGAGTGTTGTCTTCACTCTCCCTTGGAATGTCCTGCAACGGAGAAATGAAGAAATGATGGAGTAGAGGTAAGCAGGAGGCTTGGTATTCCGTAGCTTGTGCAGGAGTCCTTCGCACCAAACGGAGTCGAAAGCGTTGGCTACGTCGAGAAACAGTCCAGTGGCGTATTCCTTCTTATCAAAACACTCTGCTATAATTTCAGAGACTCTTTGTAGCTGTTGGACCGAAGAATGCTTCGGTTTAAATGCGAACTGGTTCTTGGGTATACTTTCCAAAAGATGTCTCCTCAATCTTGCTCGCATTAGCCTTTCGAGAAGTTTCCCCATAGTATTCAGCACACTTATTGGTCGATAACAGTCAGCGATGTTCTTCGGTTTCCCAGGCTTGTGGATGAAGATCACAATGGCATGTTTCCATCTTTCAGGAAAATGTCCTCGCCGGAGACAAGCATTGAAGATAGTTGTTAACGGGCTGATGCATTTCCTGGGTAACTGTTTCAACACCGAGTTCGTTATCTGATCTTCTCCAGGTGATTTATTCTTTGGAAGCCTACGTATGAGAAACGACATTTCTTTGGGCTGTATGAAGTCAATTTTACTGCCAGTTAGTCTTGTTTCTGAGAGAGAAGTGCATACTGCAATATCCGTCTGTGGGTCGGTGTGGGCTCCAGGTTTCAGTTTGTTTTCAAAACAGTCAGCTAAAAGTCTACACTTGTCTGCGTCAGTTGTTACAATTGTTTGTCCGTCTTTTAACGAGGGAATTTCAGAGGATTGTTATAATACTCGTCTTGTCTCTCGCCAAACTCCCTTTTCAAGTTAAATTTCAATCAATATTCGTGATTTGTTTTCTTCAATTTCCATGCTATTTAAAAAACACAACGCAGAAACAAAAATCAAGAGCATCTCGCTCAGATAAATTTAGTGTCTATTCTGTTTTGAAATCTACGAAATTAAGAGAGTTAGATACATTTACGTAAAACTTGATTTTGGACCAAAATTAGTTAAAATGCCAACTTAAACTGGCCGGCAAAAAAAAACTTCGACCCAGAAAAATTTTTTACTGCAGGTTTGAACTCACCTAGTATATGGGAATACCTGGTAAAACAATTAGGAAAATCAAAATATCGAGCAACAAATTTTATGCAATTTTGGTGATTTCTAATGGATTGACCCCAATATCATAGTATTGGGCCAAGTTTTAGGCCTTAATAGTTTGTCAGGATCCTTATAATACCATCTTACCTTTTTGTACATTTCCAACATGCCAGTTTTCGTTAAATGATGACCGTTTTAACGTACTTAGAGTTCATACAACCCCGATTGCTTGAAGTCATCAGAAATTTTATAATAACCTTGAATCGTTACCCTAAGGGCCAAAATCTTCAATTGCTAGACATTTTATAATAAATCCCACCCTCATAGTGGCCATCATTTAACGAAAACTCAAGACAAGATGGAATTGCCAGGGGGTATTATTAGTTTCTTGACGAGGTATTAAGAGCCTAAAACTTAGCCAATTACTATAATATCATAACATTCATAGGCAAACTGTTTTTGGGAGGAGCCTGAAATTTGGGCTCTTTTTTTTAACGTTATTTTTATCTTTGGCGGGAGTTCTGAAACGTGAAGGTCTACCTCATAATTGGAGTTCCCCCTTTGGAGGAAGGAAACGCGCTAAAAGATTCCTTAGTTTAAATCGGTGAAATAATTGCTTAGAACGGCGAAAGATTTAGTTTCGTTGTTTACCGGTCCTATATGATAATTTGTCTGTTATATTTTTTGTGTTTTTTAGCACTTTCCTCCGAAGGAAAGTAGCTATTGAGGTTGCACTCATGACGGAATTTTTAAAAAATTTCTTCAAATCTTTATCGATCCTACCTAGTAAACACCGAAAATGACCCCCGTTAAAATGTATATATATATGTCTGTTAACACGAGAGCGGCCAGAGTTTTTGTTTTTTCTTCACGAAACGTAGTATATAGCTTTCAATTAGCAAACGGTTGAACGAGTTCGTTAACCACCAAAATCGGTCCACCGGACGGGGGGGGTTTACTCCGAACCCAAAACACTAATTTGACCATGCCAGCCGTAATATTGGTTATATTTCAACGAAACTTGGTATTCGTAGAGGTAATCTAAATACAAAAGTGAAATGTAAAAATAAACTAAATCGGTTCATTAGAAGGGGGGTTTACTTCGGACCCACAATACCAATTTGCCACTACCAGCCGTGATTTTTGTTATATTTCGACGAAACTTGGTATTGGTAGTGGTAAACAAGAGAGAAAAGTAAGATGTAAAAATGAACTTAATCGGTTCAATAGAAGGGGGGGGGGGTTTACTTCGGACCCACAATACCAATTCGCCATTACCAGCCGTGATTTTTGTTATATTTCGACGAAACTCGGTATTTGTAGTGGTAATCTGCAGGTAAAAATGTGTCGTAAAAATAAACTAAATCGGTTAATTAGGAGGGGGGGGGGGGGGGTTTACTCTGGACCCAAATTCCTAATATACTCATACCGGTCGTAATTTCTGCTGTATTGTAACAAAACGCGGTATACGTCTTGGGTAACTCATGGGAAAAAAGTGTTGTAAAAATGAGCTAAATCGGTCAATAGAATTAGCTTGCCAGAGGTAGGTTCGCAAGGCCGCCGCAAGGAGCGCTATCTCCCACTAGAGGGACTGTATCCTGTTCCTGCGTCAGATCAAAAGACGAAAATATGAAGTTATTAGTATTTATTAAGTAATGTAGTTTTTTTTTTCCTTTTCTTTTGGTGCATCTACTGCTGAGGTCATTAGCACCTAAGTAAGTAGTGTAGTAAAAATAACTCTGGAAGCAAATTAATAATTGAACAGTTATTCATTACAAAATTAAAAAAGAACTATTCATGTTTTCATTTTATTTATGAAGGATATTTAAGGCAAATCGTTCTGGAAACCAGTCTACACAACCCAAATTATAAGGAAAGTGCTTAGTTATGCAGCTCCTGCGTGATGGACTTTTTTTAATTGATTTTATCTGTAAATCTAATTTAACAGAATAATAGGTAAAAGAGAAAAAATTTTCGGTTGTTTGCTGTGAGTTAATGGCAACCAAAAGCTAACGTTTTTTTTTTTTGAGTAAATTTTTCACGACTTATTAACAATTGTATGCAAAGATGACACAGTTTCTCGGAGTCGGAGGAACCATATAAATTGGTCTCTACATTAATATGGGTTGGTCAATAAATCTTTCCTTTAAAGCAAACGCGAATCTTCGAATATCGATATAAATCGATACACTAGATGCTATTGACTCGAAAACCTTCCATCCAAATGCTGGTAGATGTACAACTTTTAAGATTAAATAATACTTGGCTTACGCGTTACACAAATCGTTGTTCTTGGCGAAAGGAGAGCTGAGGGCAGGAATGACCAAAACGCGCGGGAGATGGGAGGGGTGTTGTGTATATATAATCAGCTGACCATCCGACATCTGTATCACAACCCTTTCAAACACTCAGTATTCAACATGTCTTCTTTAGTGAGTATATTATTATGAAATATTAAATTTGACACAAAAAAGTTAATAACAAACAAACGGACAGAAATATGTTTCCTTCCGAAAACGTATTTTTAGATGATAAGCCAATTCAAATAAATAGTCAAAATAAATATAAAATAAATAGTTATGTTCTTTTATATTAAATAGGTTAGTCCATTATTATTATTTTTTTTTTTTTTTTTTTTTTTTTTTTTTTTTTTTTTTTTTTTTTTGGTGTAAGCCATAATAATGACCCGATTTGGATATTCATTATACAGCACATCTTTCTCATCAGTGGACACAATATCCATTGGATATTGGACTAGATTCATTGGAAAGAAGCAAAATAATTAATTATTATGTAACATTAAAAGATAATTAATAATATATTTCCGTAGTAAGCTCCCATTCCTAATAAACGGATTTTACTTATTTTTACAACTTACATTTCAGTTTAGCTTAGTACGATTTGCACCGCGTTTCGTTGCAATATTATAAACATTTCCCTTGTATAGGACATATTAATATTTTATATCCAGAGTAAATCCCTCCTCCAAATGGACGGATTTGGCTGGTTAACAAACTCATCCAACTTAGTAGTAACATGTCATTAACCATTCATTCACTTTTTGGAAAGCCATTTATGGGCTGGGGAATTAATTACCTCAATATAACAAAGTTTAGAGAATTTTGAAACCATGTAGTAGTTTGTCTAATAATAATTATTGGTTGTTTTTACAGAGATTGCTTTTGATATGCGGATTGGTGGCCAGTGCTTTTGCTGAGGACAAACCAAAGAAGCAAGAAAAGAGAGGGGTTTTAGGCCTAGGGAATTATGGACTAGGATCTAGCAGTCTAGGACTTGGATCTGCTTCAGGATTGTATGGATCAGGTTACGGATCTGGTCTTGGTTACGGATCTGGTCTTGGTTATGGAACTGGTCTAAGCTACGGATCTGGCTATGGATCTGGTCTTGGATACGGAACAGGTTTAAGCTACGGATCTGGTTACGGATCGGGTATTGGACTCGGTTCCGGATTGGGATCTGGTATCGGTCTTGGATCAAGTCTCGGATCAGGCGTAGGTCTTGGATCTGTGTATGCTCCAGGTTATGCTACCGGTGGTCAACTCATCTCCAGGGATGTGACAGTCACCAACAGAGTAGGAATTCCTCAACCGTATCCAGTCAATGTTCCAGTAGATCGCCCTGTGCCAGTTTCAGTCCCACACCCCGTTCCAGTAACCGTAGACAGGCCTTACCCAGTTCCAGTTTCGAGGCCAGTACCTGTTCCAGTCGATAGGCCGTATCCAGTTCCAGTCAACCGGCCAGTTCCTGTCCCTCATCCAGTTCCAGTTCCACACCCTGTACCTAGGCCAGTTCCTGTTCCAGTTCCAAGCCCCGTTCCTGTTCCAGTTGTCAACAATGTCCCAGTCTCAGTCCCACAACCAATACCCGTAGCTCAACCAGTGCCTGTATCCGTTTCGGCTCCAGCTATAAGTAAGTAATTTAAATTGTTACAATGATCTTTTCAATAAATATGTTGACAGAATTTAAACCAATCTTCTAATATTAACCCTTTCAAGGCATTGGTAGCGGCATCTCTTCCGTCGGTCTTGGTGGCTCCTCACTCTATGGCTCAGGAATCAGTTCCGGACTTAGCAGCGGATATCTGGGCTCTGGACTCAGCAGCGGCTATCTCGGTTCCGGCCTCAGCAGCGGCTACCTTGGCTCAGGCCTGAGCAGCGGATATCTCGGTTCCGGCCTCAGCAGTGGTGATGTCGGCTCTGGACTCAGCAGCGGCTACCTTGGTACAGGCCTCAGCAGCGGCCATCTTTCCTCAGGCCTCACCAGCGGCTATCTAGGATCTGGACTCAGCAGCGGACACTATGCATCTGGATTTCATTCCGGTCTCCACTCTAGCAGCTTTGGAGGGTCCAGCCTAGGTTTGGGATCTGGTTCTGGTTCCCTGCTCGAACTGAAAGCAGCAGCACATGCAGCTCTTGGCCACTGAACTAGGTGTGGAATGTTATAATTTGTATTAATTTAATTTCATAGTTTTTAGTCATGTTTATAAGTTTTATTCTGAAATGTCAAAGATGTCGCGATTATCTATTGCATCAGGAAATACAAGAATGACTGCTTGTTACACAATATGTTATTTTTCGGAATATCAACATTTTTTAGTTTGATTCCGCCAAAACTGATAACAATAATATAATTATTAAGGATCTGTCGTGTTCTAGTGGCTAGCGCCATAGATTCATAAGCGGGAGATGGTGGGTTCGATCTCCACCGGCGGCAGTAAGATTCTCGTCTCAGGGCTCGTTGAAAAGATTCGTCCTGGATATCTTTTGCACCCTTGATGTCTGCGCTAATGGCCCAGATTTGTCAATGCGCCGTTAAAAAAAAAATAAATAATATAATTATGAATCTTATTATCAGTAACTGGATTGATTCTAGTCAGAGTTGTGAAGCTAAAAGATATAGGATGAAAAACTCCGGGGCCCAGAACAACAATATTTCAAGTTGAACAGAATTCGTTGGTATAAATGTCTAGATATTTTCTGTCATTCCGGCATATTACGTTTAGATATTCTTCATCTTCTGAAATATGTAAGATTAATTATAATTCTTTACAATATGAGATCATGGAGCATTATTTTTTATTGTATTTTTTATTTATTTATTGCATAAAAGGTTTCCCCATTTCAAGAAGTTGGGCTTATAATTTTTTTAGTCCTATGTTAGTAATATAGACATAGATCATTATTGTTAGTCTAAAATACAATATAAGCGAGATTCTTTTATTAGTACATACACAATCTTAAATCGTTATTTGCATTACTTATAAGTTTCATTTAGACCTCAAAGTAAATATCTGTTGACTTTTTTTATAAATGTTTTTAATACTTTTTTTTTTTTTTAATGTTTCAGGTTTTAAAGGAGTGGTGTACGTTTAATGTACTCTTCAAATTGTTACTGTTGACTGTTATTTTATACACAATTTTTTATTGTAAATATTCAAATAAAATATAGTTTTTATTAAGTACTTTTGTCTAGTTATTAAATCCCTTCAGTGCTTAATTAAGTATTTAAGTGATTAATATAAATTCATTACAATATGAGAACATAGATCATTATGGAAAGTCTATAATAAAACATAGGCGAGATACTTTTAATAGTGCATACACAATCTCGGATCGTTTATCACTATATTACTTATAAGATTCATTTAGACCTTAAAGAATATTTTTGTTATTAATGTTTTTAATACGTTCTTTTTTTTTCTTTTTTTCAGGTTTTAAAGGAGTGGTGTACGTTTAATGTACTCTTCAAATTGTTACTGTTGACTGTTATTTTATACACAATTTTGTATTGTAAATATTTAATTAAAATATAGTTTTTATTAAGTACTTTTGTCTAGTTATTAAATCCCTTCAGTGCTGCTAAACGTTGTAATGTTATTGGAGTCTGAATTGGATTATCCAGATACATAGAAAATTCCATGTAGCTGCTAAGAAAATAACCACATAGAAGAATATGTAGAAACTCGATCGTCACGGGAATACAAATAGAAGAATATGTAGAAACTCGATCGTCACGGGAATACAAATATAAGAATGTGTAGAAACTCGATCGTCACGGGAATACAAATAGAAGAATATGTAGAAACTCGATCGTCACGGGAATACAAATAGAAGAATATGTAGAAACTCGATCGTCACGGGAATACAAATAGAAGAATATGTAGAAACTCGATCGTCACGGGAATACAAATAGAAGAATATGTACAAACTCGATCGTCACGGGAATACATAATGTGAAGACAATTTGAACCAGTATGCCGTATATGTGACAGTGGGAAAAGAACAATGGCAGACTGCAAGAGACCATTCAATTTCAATCTAGAGGGAGGGGTTTGGAATAGTAACAGTTAATATATTCGTATTTTCGTGCTGTGCGTCAAATAATGAAAACTTCACCATAAAGTTTCACTAACTTTATTACATCCCTACATGTTTCACACCTTTTTTGGTGCCTCTTGAGGGGAAAAGTCAAAACATAGTTTTGATTTTGAAAATATTAGCACATTAGGTCAAGAAAGAAATCGATTGAAAAGAAGAATTAAGGAAAATATCCATATCTAAAAAAATAGAAAGAAAGTGGTAAATAAAAAAAAACTGAAATACAAAAATTGGATACTATTTTTATTAAAAGTAACTTTTAAGTAAAGGGTGGGAAGATGGGTTTAATTTTTAAGACTATATTTCTTCTGGAAATTAATTTTAAAAGTGTGACATATCGATTATTGATCAGCTGATTATGTTGGATTCTTTCAGACGACGATCAGTCTAGACGTGGCCCTACCGGTAGAAGGTTATGCTCCTCAGGTTGGGGCTGTAATTTTTATATTTGTAACTTTCCCCCCCCGAAGGGGCACCAAAAGTTGTGAAACATGTAGGCACGTAATAAATTTGGTGAAACTGTGTGGCGAAGTTTTTATTATTTGACCTTCCGTCTACCACGAAATTACGAAGATTATGAAAATGAATAATAATAGTTAATGTATTGTTTCGATCTTTTTGAAAAATCTATACACAGAATTCAAAGGAATCTGAAAGAGAACAAGTTTTCTGGCACCAAATCAGAAGGAAACTGACAGTATCCGTGTTCCTTTTTACTCAAATCCCTATTAGAACATTAAAAAAAAATCATCCCCGTGAAAATATTTTTAGGGAAAAATACAGGTTGTTTCGATGATATCTCACTTGTAATTTTTCTGTCAAGTTGTGGCAAAGTTCAACTTGTTCCATTGTTGTCTTTAGGTCTTCTACTTGAATTATTCGCAGAGATTAGCTGTGATCTTGGTTACAATAACAAATAAAGAAAGCAGTATTTGGCTGATTGTAAATAAAGAGAGCTATTTGTCAGGCATTATGGTAGGCCCTGTATGCCTGTTACAGTACACAAAGTGCTAATTCATGGACAAAACATAATTAAAAACTGTTTGGCACTCTTTATGTCAGCGGAAGCTCAAGAATCTCTCAATAAAACGTTTCCAAAAACGAGAAAATTCAGGTCTCGTAAAATGAATAGGTTATCAAATAATGAGAAGTTTTGCATAACTAATTAATTTTATCAGACCCTCATATTTCTGAATATAGACCCCGCGACGGATCAAATCAGGCAAAGAAATTTTACTTCCTGAAACCACATCAATAACCGTACTAGGTCATTTTAGTGAGGATCATGAAGACCCTGATGATGACAATACGATGGCTTTAGAGTAAAAACATTGTTTATTTGGATTTTTAACGTCTATTTATTGTTATAAAAACATTAGAAAAAAATGTATTAATATTGAAAAAAAAAAATTATACATGTATAATTGTTCAAAATAAAGCATATTTATCTCTCTCGGTTGTAGGGAATGACTAAGTATTATATTTTAGCGCGGTTCCGAGTGCATTGGTCTTAAAGATCTGGTTAATCTGGTTGGTTGGTCTAGTTTTACCAACATGACTATTCTTGCGATACACCCTTTGTGTGTCTATTTATGCTGTGTGTTCGATTTTCACGAAATATCCATCGATTAATTCATTTGAAAGGTCAAGTTCGTTAACCAGTCGAAACAAGCACCTACAATTTCACTATTAAATGCTTGGAAATACATTTTTTATGTCGTTGGGAAACGAATGAAATCACACTTGTGACGATATCGTTAACCGTTCTCAAGAAAAGTTGATACAAGTTTTTTTCCTTAATAATTTTCGGTATTGGTATTCAGAAAAGTTTCACATCAATCGAAACTATAATATTTTAATGAAACGTTTTGAGGTCTTCGTAATCTATAAAACAATATATCGAATGTCCATAACACATTAGAGAAATCGTGTTAGGTGGAAGGCGACCATTCGAAAGCATTCTATTTACTTCTCGACAAAAAATCCAACTCGCAGGAGCTGTGTCATCTTAGCGAATTTCCGTTTTTATTTAATACTAGCTGTTACCCGGCGTGCCATGCTACACCTACTTTCTGCCTTTGATTCTCCCCGTATCAAGATCTATCAGTATACCAAGTTACGTCAAAACCGGTCAAACGCTGTGAATTTGTTTATTGTCTAGATGTAGTTCGACAGACAGCCAACAGAGGCTACCACGACAGCAGTTCTGGAAAAAACAACGTCAGAGGCCAGCACCAGAGCCTGCGAGTAGATAGCTCTTATCAAAGAAAGGCCAGCGCTCGTTAGTTAGACAGTGACTGTTGAAATAAAATTGAAATAAACTGCATTACATGATTATATAATGATGTAAAGTCATCAATAAGTTCGAGTTATTCTATTTATCAGGAACATCAACAAATAAATTTGAGACATTATTCAAAATGGGCGTTCAGTGTAGCCAATTTTTCTCGAACAAAACTTTTGACCTTTTGATCAAATTTTGATATTTGACTATTTTGACCTAGCATAGGAGATTTCCCGTATTAAGACCTACCTGTGTGCCGAGTTAGGTCAATCTCGGTCAAACAGTGTAGATTTGTATAAGGAACAAACAGAAAAGCATACAAACAGAAAAACAGACAGACAACAGACAGACATTTTTATATATATAGAAATTTTGTGAAAAATTTCAACACCTGCTTGACCAATATCTCGCCGATAAGCAATATCTTAGATGCCAAAAAGCACAAAAAAACATACAATAGCAAACTTACACAAAAACGGAAATAACTCATTCCTCCTTAACAAAAAACAGTTAATGTCTGTTACATAGATAATGAGCAGCTGTTTCAATTATTATTATTTTACTATCAATTTTTTTACTATTTATTTAACACGATTTTCCAACCGCTTTGGAGATATTTCAGAAAATATACGAAATAACTCATTCCTCCTTATCCGTCCATCCTAAAGGAAGTCTCTATATGTCATAAAAAAAACAGTTAATGTCTGTTACATAGATAATGAGCAGCTGTTTCAATTATTATTATTTTACTATCAAATTTTTTGCTATTTATTTAACACGATTTTCCAACCGCTTTGAAGATATTTTAGAAAATATACGAAATAACTCAATCTTCCTTATCCGTCCATCTTAAAGGAAGTCTCTATATGTCATACAAAAAACAGTTAATGTCTGTTACATAGATAATGAGCAGCTGTTTCAATTATTATTATTTTACTATCAAATTTTTTGCTATTTATTTAACACGATTTTCCAACCGCTTTGGAGATATTTTAGAAAATATACGAAATAACTCAATCTTCCTTATCCGTCCATCCTAAAGGAAGTCTCTATATGTCATACAAAAAACAGTTAATGTCTGTTACATAGATAATGAGCAGCTGTTTCAATTATTATTATTTTACTATCAAATTTTTTGCTATTTATTTAACACGATTTTCCAACCGCTTTGGAGATATTTTAGAAAATATACGAAATAACTCATTCTTCCTTATCCGTCCATCTTAAAGGAAGTCTCTATAAGTCATACAAAAAACAGTTAATGTCTGTTACATAGATAATGAGCAGCTGTTTCAATTATTATTATTTTACTATCAAATTTTTTGCTATTTATTTAACACGATTTTCCAACCGCTTTGGAGATATTTCAGAAAATATACGAAATAACTCGATCCTCCTTATCCGTCCATCCTAAAGGAAGTCTCTATATGTCATACAAAAAACAGTTAATGTCTGTTACATAGATAATGAGCAGCTGTTTCAATTATTATTATTTTACTATCAAATTTTTTGCTATTTATTTAACACGATTTTCCAACCGCTTTGGAGATATTTCAGAAAATATACGAAATAACTCATTCCTCCTTATCCGTCCATCCTAAAGGAAGTCTCTATATGTCATACAAAAAACAGTTAATGTCTGTTACATAGATAATGAGCAGCTGTTTCAATTATTATTATTTTACTATCAAATTTTTTGCTATTTATTTAACACGATTTTCCAACCGCTTTGGAGATATTTCAGAAAATATACGAAATAACTCATTCCTCCTTATCCGTCCATCTTAAAGGAAGTCTCTATATGTCATAAAAAAAACAGTTAATGTCTGTTACATAGATAATGAGCAGCTGTTTCAATTATTATTATTTTACTATCAAATTTTTTGCTATTTATTTAACACGATTTTCCAACCGCTTTGAAGATATTTTAGAAAATATACGAAATAACTCAATCTTCCTTATCCGTCCATCTTAAAGGAAGTCTCTATATGTCATACAAAAAACAGTTAATGTCTGTTACATAGATAATGAGCAGCTGTTTCAATTATTATTATTTTACTATCAAATTTTTTGCTATTTATTTAACACGATTTTCCAACCGCTTTGGAGATATTTCAGAAAATATACGAAATAACTCGATCCTCCTTATCCGTCCATCCTAAAGGAAGTCTCTATATGTCATACAAAAAACAGTTAATGTCTGTTACATAGATAATGAGCAGCTGTTTCAATTATTATTATTTTACTATCAAATTTTTTGCTATTTATTTAACACGATTTTCCAACCGCTTTGGAGATATTTCAGAAAATATACGAAATAACTCATTCCTCCTTATCCGTCCATCCTAAAGGAAGTCTCTATATGTCATAAAAAAAACAGTTAATGTCTGTTACATAGATAATGAGCAGCTGTTTCAATTATTATTATTTTACTATCAAATTTTTTTACTATTTATTTAACACGATTTTCCAACCGCTTTGGAGATATTTCAGGAAAATATACGAAATAACTCATTCCTCCTTATCCGTCCATCTTAAAGGAAGTCTATATATGTCATACAAAAAACAGTTAATGTCTGTTACATAGAAAATATTTCAATTGAATCCAACAATTAAAGTTTTCAAACCGAAAATCAGTTACAGCAATGGACGGTTATAGATATCGCCTTAAAATTGGTTTCATTCGTTTCCCTGCGTTAGAGAACCTATAAAGGGGTTCCTAAAAGCCTATAAAGGAAAAATCGTAAGTGCAACGATTTTTGCGCCCAAAAAAGAGTGTTTTCTCCTGGATGGAAGAAGGCGGATTCTCCTGGATTACGAACGTGACCTTTTAAATAACGCGTGAGTATTTTAGGATCGAATTTCATCACAATCGGAGAGCGAACAGACACACACACTTATACATATATATATATATATATATATATATATATATATATATATATATATATATATTTATATATATATATATATAAAATATATATATATATATTATGGTGGCCCTTAGCTATAGGGAATTTTTTGAAGGTCAAAATGTTGCTGCTCCCACCCCCCAATTTTGTTCCAATTAACAAAAAAACTAGCTTTGCAAAATTTCAGGGCAATCGGACAACTGCTAGGCGACCCACAAATGTTTTGAAATAGAGACATAAATACGCAGCGATTAATTCCGTTAAAAAGGGATATACGGTTCTATCTCAATCATTTTCTCAAAAAACATTATGTAGTTACATCAAGGTGACCCCAGAGATGGTTTAAAATCATTCTGAATCAAATAACTCAAAAGTCGAATCTAAAAACTTTTTGGAATAACATGGTCGACGCACTACCAATTAGCATGTTTTCGCGTCATCCTGATCAAGCGAAACATGGAAGAAGCTAACCAATTAGCATGTCCCCGCGTCATCCTCATCAAGCGAAACATGGAAGAAGCTAACCAATTAGCATGTCCCCGCGTCATCCTGATCAAGCGAAACATGGAAGAAGCTAACCAATTAGCATGTCCCCGCGTCATCCTCATCAAGCGAAACATGGAAGAAGCTAACCAATTAGCATGTCCCCGCGTCATCCTGATCAAGCGAAACATGGAAGAAGCTAACCAATTAGCATGTCCCCGCGTCATCCTGATCAAGCGAAACATGGAAGAAGCTAACCAATTAGCATGTCCCCGCGTCATCCTGATCAAGCGAAACATGGAAGAAGCTAACCAATTAGCATGTCCCCGCGTCATCCTGATCAAGCGAAACATGGAAGAAGCTAACCATTTAGCATGTCCCCGCGTCATCCTCATCAAGCGAAACATGGAAGAAGCTAACCAATTAGCATGTCCCCGCGTCATCCTCATCAAGCGAAACATGGAAGAAACTAACCAATTAGCATGTCCCCGCGTCATCCTCATCAAGCGAAACATGGAAGAAGCTAACCAATTAGCATGTCCCCGCGTCATCCTGATCAAGCTAAACATGGAAGAAGCTAACCAATTAGCATGTCCCCGCGTCATCCTCATCAAGCGAAACATGGAAGAAGCTAACCAATTAGCATGTCCCCGCGTCATCCTCATCAAGCGAAACATGGAAGAAGCTAACCAATTAGCATGTCCCCGCGTCATCCTCATCAAGCGAAACATGGAAGAAGCTAACCAATTAGCATGTCCCCGCGTCATCCTCATCAAGCGAAACATGGAAGAAGCTAACCAATTAGCATGTCCCCGCGTCATCCTCATCAAGCGAAACATGGAAGAAACTAACCAATTAGCATGTCCCCGCGTCATCCTCATCAAGCGAAACATGGAAGAAGCTAACCATTTAGCATGTCCCCGCGTCATCCTCATGAAGCGAAACATGGAAGAAGCTAACCAATTAGCATGTCCCCGCGTCATCCTCATCAAGCGAAACATGGAAGAAGCTAACCAATTAGCATGTCCCCGCGTCATCCTCATCAAGCGAAACATGGAAGAAACTAACCATTTAGAATGTCCCCGCGTCATCCTCATGAAGCGAAACATGGAAGAAGCTAACCAATTAGCATGTCCCCGCGTCATCCTCATCAAGCGAAACATGGAAGAAGCTAACCAATTAGCATGTCCCCGCGTCATCCTCATTAAGCGAAACATGGAAGAAGCTAACCAATTAGCATGTCCCCGCGTCATCCTCATCAAGCGAAACATGGAAGAAGCTAACCAATTAGCATGTCCCCGCGTCATCCTCATCAAGCGAAACATGGAAGAAGCTAACCAATTAGCATGTCCCCGCGTCATCCTGATCAAGCGAAACATGGAAGAAGCTAACCAATTAGCATGTCCCCGCGTCATCCTCATCAAGCGAAACATGGAAGAAACTAACCAATTAGCATGTCCCCGCGTCATCCTCATCAAGCGAAACATGGAAGAAGCTAACCATTTAGCATGTCCCCGCGTCATCCTCATGAAGCGAAACATGGAAGAAGCTAACCAATTAGCATGTCCCCGCGTCATCCTCATCAAGCGAAACATGGAAGAAACTAACCAATTAGCATGTCCCCGCGTCATCCTCATCAAGCGAAACATGGAAGAAGCTAACCAATTAGCATGTCCCCGCGTCATCCTCATCAAGCGAAACATGGAAGAAGCTAACCAATTAGCATGTCCCCGCGTCATCCTCATCAAGCGAAACATGGAAGAAGCTAACTCAAAATTCATTTACAATAAGTATTGATTCCCCCCCCCCAAAAAAAAATAACGTTGAATTAAAGAGGCCACGTTCCAGGCTCCTCCCAATAACAGTTTGCCTTTGAAAGTTATGATATCATAGTATTGGGCCAAGTTATAGGCCCTTCATACCTTGTCAAGAACCTAATAATACCCCCCAATGGACAAATAAGTCCATTTCCAACATGCCAGTTTTTGTTAAATAATAACTGTTTTAATGTTTATAGTAATCCTGCATCTTTACCTTGAATATGTATTAAGAGCCTAAACTTGGCCCAATACTATCATATCATAACTTTCATAGCACTGGTACATTTTCCAACATAGATGTCACAACTTGTACACCGGACATATTCAATCGATTCGCATGGAAAGTAAATGAAGATCTCCTCAATAGTGACCACTTTCCAATTGACATAGCCTTAGAACAGAGCCCTGTGCCGTTTGAAGTACCCGTGCGGTACAATACAAAAAAAAGTCCGTCTCGCAGGACTGCATCATCTTAGCGCGGTTCCGTTCATATCCCTAGTCTAATTTGGAAAGATTAAAATAGAAGCAGTTATTATTTTGGTTCCACCAGTCTTTTTTTTTTTAATTAATTATTATAATGGCATGTCAACCCTTAGGGTCACTAACGCCATTCCTGTGAGTAGTAAAGTCTTGAAAGGTCATGATTTACAATCTTACCTGGAAGGGTCGGCTACACTAGAACATATACATTATCCAACTATAAGCAATTAAAAAATATCAAGAAATAAAACAGACAAAAAGAACCATTGTAATAAACGAAATCAATTAATTTAAAGCTTTAAGCCCTTTTTTCTCCGATTGACATCGCCTAATTAAAACTTTCTTCAGAACCTTTTTTGTAGAGAATTTAGTAAGCTTCCAAATGGTAATCTTCCGCTTCACAAGATTGTCAACGGTTTTCAAGATACTAACGAAATTATACAAAGTTACCAACACTTTTTTGTCTGTTAATAAAATATTTTATTCTAACCCTTCCTTTACTCTAAACGTAACAAAAATTTCAACATATTAGTGTTGATGAAACTCGAACATGCAGAAAATGTTTCAACTGTATCCCATAATTCTAATACCAAAGTCAAAGACAAAGAACCCTCCCTAGGAAGAACGCTAGGCAGTTGAAAAGCTATATATCTTGGAAATCCATATCTCTAACATTAAATTGTTTTTCTTATTTTTCTTAACCTGTTTTATTTTCAAATACATTATCCAACAATAAGCAATTAAAAAATAACAAGGAATAAAAAACAGACAAAAAGAACAGATCGAATAAGCGAAATCAATTACTTTAAAGTTTTAAGCTCTTATTTCTCCGATTGACATCGCCTAATCAAAACTTTCATTAGAACCTTTTTTTTAGAGCATTTAATAAGCTATCTAATGGTATTCTTCCGTATACCAAGATTCTCAACCTTTTTCGAGATATTAAGGAATGTAAACAAAGTTACTAAAACTTTTTATGTCTGTTAATAAAATATTTTATTCTAACCCTTCCTTAACTCCAAACGTAACCAAAATCTCAACATATTAGTTTTGATGAAAGTAGAACATGCAGAAAATATTTCAACTGAAGCCCATGATTCTAAGTACCCAAACCAAAAACGGTATTCAAAAAATATTTTTCCAATTTTCTCCAAAACGGTTAAAGCTATCGCCTTGAAAATGGTTTCATTCGTTTTCCTAGCCCAGGAATCATATAAAACGAGTACTTAGAAGCTTATGAACTCAAAATCGTAAGCGTTACGATTTTTTTGCGCGAATTTCGCCCCAAACGCCATCTTCCAGTAGGCGGATTTTGCTGGTTAACGAACTTGAGCTTTCAAATTGGACGACGGATTTTTGTACCAAATTTCATCACAATCGGACCATTAGGGAAGCCAGAAATGAGCGAACAGACAAATATATATATATATATATATATATATATATATATATATATATATATATATATAAATATATACATATATATATATATATATATATATATATATATATATATATACAAATTTGAACCACCGTTATTTTCGGTCTCTATGGGTTCTGAAACGCGAAATTTTCTAGTCGGCACTTTCGTATTGTTTCATTGTATCAACCTTATAAGCGGGGTTCCTCCCTATGGGGGAGGGAGGAACCGCGCTAAAAGCGAACTGGACGAAATACCAAGACTGTATACGGGACTTACTAAACACATCAGACATCAAAACAATACAGGAGTTCAATGAAGTCATTCAAAAGGCTGCTGAACATTCTATTCCAAAAACAAATACAATACAGAAACACATCCCTGTCCCTTGGTGGAACGAAAAGTGCAAACAGGCAGTAAAAGAAAAGCGTAATGCTCTTAACAAGTTCAGAAAATATCCATCGACAGAGTTTCTAGTAAAGTTTAAAAAAGCCAAAGCTGTATGCAGGCATGTTATTAAAGAGAGTGAAAGGCAAAGCTGGATTGACTTCCTAGCGACAATGAACAGACATACAGAATCAAGTGTAATATGGAGTAATCTCAATAAAATTCTCAAAAAAATGTACCGGACGCCTGTATGTGGACTCAAAATACTCGTCTCAGTACTGAATGACTACAAAGACAGCAAATGTACTGGCCAAACACTACAGTGACATATCGAAATCACCTGACAATATTAATCCAGAACTCTACCAAGATATCAATTTACCATTACGGACAATATCACGAGGACATAATAAGCTGAACGAACCATTTACACTGGACGAACTACATTGCGCACTATCATCTACTAAAGACAGCTCACCAGGACCTGATTGCATTACATATTCCATGATCAAACATCTACCCAGCATCTGCCTTTCTCAACCTCTACGGCTCATAAACTCGGTATATGACACCGGAAACATTCCTGAATCTTGGTCTAATAGCATAGTAATTCCTATACTGAAACCAAATAAAGATAAATCTGATGTAGCAAGTTATCGACCAGTCTCCCCCACCAGCTGTGTCTGCAAGTTAGTTGAAAAAATGCTGAATAAAAGGTTAGTGTGGTTACTGGAATATGAAAATCGTCTATCACCATTTCAATGTGGCTTCAGGCAGAGACACTCAACGTTGGACCACATAGTACGATTGGAGTCGGCTATTATAGATGCCTTCTTCGTCAAAAAATCCACACTAGCTGTATCTTTCGATATAAATAAAGCATTTGACACGGTCTGGCAGGGGAGGATTGTTTCTAGGCTAACTGAATGGGGTGTTGGGAAAAAACCTATTAATTTTATAATAGGTTTTCTCTCCAACAGGTCATTCAGAGTTAGAAATGGTAACTGCTTTTCAGACGTCTTTAAACAAGAAATTGGAGTACCTCAAGGGGGAGTACTGAGTACAACGCTGTTCTTAATTGCAATGGACACTATTCGGGATTTCATACCTCCAAACGTTCAGTACTGTCTATATGTCGATGACTTACTAATATTCTATTCATCAGAGAACATACAAGAAGCACAAAACAAAATACAGGAAACAATAAACTCATTGGAACGTTGGACAGAAATTACAGGACTGAAATTCTCCCCACATAAAACTAAATCAATACTTTTTACTAAGAAAATACGAAACAGAAACTATCAATTACTTCTTGATAACACACCAGTTTCACAAACCACCGTTATTAAATTTCTAGGACTCTGCTTCGACAGACGACTCACTTGGGTGCCCCATCTAAAGGATCTTGTTAAAAGATGTAAAAAATCATTGCATATTTTGAGAATTTTAAGTAGTACAAAATGGGGCGCTGACAGGAAAGTAATGCTATCTGTCTATCGGAGGTCACTACTGGACTATGGATGTGTAGCATACTCGTCTGCCAAGCCCAGTACACTGAACATACTCAATCCCATACATAATACAGGACTTCGGTTGGCGCTAGGTGCGTTCAGGTGAAGTCCTGTAAATAGCTTGTATGCTGAAGCAAATGAAGCTCCACTGTCTATCAGGAGAGCAATATTATCAGCAGAATACTTTCATAAAGTCCAAGGCTTGTCATGTGTTAGTAATCTCGGAGAAGCAACTAATACAGAATTGTACGAACAGAGAAGAAAACATGCTCGGCCCTTTTTCGTAAGATTCACTGAAATAAAAGAGTTGTTCGGATGTTAACACTTGGACAGTAAACCTGACACACTGATATCAATACCACCTTGGACTATACAAAACTTTGATATTAAGTTATCATTCACAACTCTCAAAAAGACAGATCCATCAGCGACTCTCTTCTACAGTAATTACTTTAAACAAATTTCAACAAAACACGAAGATTCCCTCAAAATATTCACAGATGGATCTAAAACAGAAAATGGCGTAGGAGCTGCAGTGGTTATTGAAGGCAACTTATTTTCTCAAAAACTGCCTCCAACCTGTAGCATATATGAAGCTGAATTGCATGCCATACTCCTTGCTATAAAGAATATTCCATCGACACAACATTCACACTTAATCCTTTTCACAGACTCTCTGAGTTCACTCCAGTCACTACAAAACATGTACACGTTACACCCTACTTGCACAGAAATCAAAGAACACATTCATTACTTACACTCACTAGGAAAACATATATCATTATGGTGGCTGCCAGGACATGAAAACCTTGGACTGAGTACGACCGCTGACGTACAAGCCAAACTTGCTACACAGAAAGACACTTACCCACATTATAAACTCTACTTCAAAGATTTAACTAGAATACATCGAAATACAATACGACAAAAATGGCAGCTAGACTGAAGCAATATGAAAGACAACAAACTAAGACAAATCAAACATGTACTTACTTACTGGCCAAGCGCGTACAGAAATTCCCGGAGAGAGGAAATAGTTCTTGCAAGACTGCGAATAGGCCACACACGAATACTTGATGACAAATACTGAAAGACCAAAATGTCAAATCTGCAATACAGAACTAACAGTCAGACATATACTAACGGACTGCCAGCTTACAGCGAGCTTAGACATACCTCGGGACATTACTGACCTACTTACTGACAGCAGCCACTATATCGACAATATTATCACATACTTGAAAAATATTAACATATATAACAAAATATGAAAACATCCGCAACTTTTTTATTTCAAAATCCAATGAATATTACTTAGTTTCTCAATGTTTATTTTTGTGTTTTCTTTTTATTTATTTTTTTTATTATTTTTTTTCTGTAATTTAATTTTTCTGTTTAGTTATTTGTTTTTTCCATATTTTACTTTTGATTCTATATTAGTGTCGTAGTATATCATCACTATGAGCAACTATTACCAGCAATCGATGCCATTCATAGACAATGTGGAGCATCGAAAAAAATAAATAAATAAAAAACTTTCATAGGCAAACTGTTTTGGGAGGGACCTGGAACTTGGGCTCTTTTTTTCAACGTTAGTTTTTTCTTGGGCGGGTGCTCTGAAACATGAAGGTCTACCTCATAATTGGTGTTCCTCCCTTTGGAGCGAGGGAGGAAAGGCGCTAAATGATTCCTAAGTTTAAACCAGAGAAATAAGTGCTTAAAATGTCGAAAGATTTAGTTTCGTTGTTTAACGGTCCTCTGTGTTGATTTTTCTGTTTTATTCTTAGTGGGTTTTAGCACTTTCCTCCGAAGGAAAGTAGCTATTGAGGTTGCACTCATGACGGAATTTTTGAAAAATTTCTTCGAATCTTTATCGATCCTACCTAGTAGACACCGAAAATGACCCCCGTTAAAATTTATATATATATATATATATATATATATATATATATATATATATATATATATATATATATATGTGTGTGTGTGTGTTTGTATGTATGTATATGTATCTGTGAGAGTTTTTGTTTTTTCTTCACGAAACGTGGTATATAGCGTTCAATTAGCAAACGATTGAACGAGTTTGTTAACCACCGAAATCGGTCCACCGGGAGGGGGGGGGTTTATCCCGGACCCAAAACACTAATTTGACCATGCCAGCCGTAGTTTTTGTTATATTTCAATGAAACTCGGTATTCGTTATGTTAAACTAAAGAGAAACATATTTTGTAAAAATAAACTAAATCGGTTCATTAGGAGGGGGGGGTTTACTCCGGACCCACATCACCAATTTACCACTACCAGCCGTAAATTTTGTTTCATTTCAACGAAACTCGGTATTCCTGGTGGTAATCAACAGAGAAAAATGGCTTGTAAAAATAAATTAAATCGGGTAATTTGGAGGGGGGGGGGGTTTACTCCGGACCTAAAGTACTATTATACTCATACCGGTCGTAATTTCTGCTGTATTATAACGAAACGCGGTATACGTCGTGGATAACTCATGAGAAAGATGTATTGTAAAAATGAAGTAAATCGGTCTATTGGAAAGGAGGGTTTACTTTAAACTCTGTTTCATTATAATTATCCCGCCAGACGTAGGTTCCCAAAGCCGCCGCGAGGAGCGCTATCTCCCACTAGGGGGACTGTATCCTGTTCCTGCGTCAGATCAAAAGACGGAAAATGAAGTTTTTGTGTATTTATTAAGTGGTACAGTATCATGTATTAACATAACTCTGGAAGCAAATTATTTACAAAATTAATAATTGAACAGTTCTCATAAGAAATGTAAATGAGCACAACTATTCACGTTTTATTTTACTTATATAGGTTATTTACAGCAAATTATTCAGTAATGTTGTCTACACTACAACAATTCTTAGGAAAGTGCTTAGTTATGCAGGTCCTGCGTGACGGACTTTTTTTAATTGATTTTAGCTGTAAAAAAAATGTACCAAAAAAATAATATAAGTAATATGACAAACAATTTTCAGTTGTTCGCTGTTAATATTTCATGACTTATTGACAATTTTATGTTATGATGACTCATTTCCTGGAAGTCTGAGTCATATAAATTGGTCTCTAAAGTAATATGTATAGGTCAATAAAGCTTTTCTTAAAAACGAATGCGAAATGTCGATATAAATCGATACACTAGATGCTATTGACTCGAAAACCTTCCATCCAAATGCTGGTAGATGTACATGTTTTAGGATTAAATAATACTTGGCTTACCCGTTACTCAAATTGTCGTTATTGGCGAAAGGAGAGCTGAGGGCAAGAATGATCAAAACGCGCGGGAGATGGGAGGGGTGTTGTGTATATATAATCAGCTGACCATCCGACATCTGTATCACAACCCTTTCACACACTCAGCATTCAACATGGCTTCTTTAGTGAGTATATTTTTATAAAATACTAAATTTGACAGAAAAGAAAAATTAATAACACACAAATGGACAGTAATATGTTTCCTCCAGAAAATGTATAATGATAAACTTATTTTTAGAAGATGAGCCAATCCAAATATATTGTCGAAATTAATTTAAAAATTTTATATTGACTCATTTTATAATAAAATAAATAGTTTTGCTCTTTCATATTTAATGGCATAGTCCATTTTTTTTTCTTTTTTTTTTTTTTTTTATATATATACTTTTCCAGCACATCGTTCTCATTAGTGGATACAATGTCCACCAAGACTTCTTTGGAATGAAGTAAAAATTAATTGTAATGGTAGAATAAATGAGAATTAATACTATGGTTCCATGTGGTCTCCCGTGGTCTAGAGGCTAGCGCCTTAGGTTCATAAGCAGGAGATGGTGGGTTCGATCGCCACCGGCGGCAGGAATTTTCTCATCTCAGGGCTCGTTGGGAAACTTCCTCGCTGCACCCTGGATGTCGGCGCTAATGGGCTAGATGGCGAAGCGTCGTAAAAAAAAAAAAAAAAAAAAAAAAAAAAAAAAAAAAAAAAAAAAAAAAAAAAAAAAAATGGTGCCCGATTTGTACTTGTTTTTCCCTCCGAAACCGATCGTGTTGGGTATCAAATGAATTGGCTCGGTAAGGAGAACCTAAAACTAAAGGGAACAATCCGAAAACATAGAATGTTTCCGTAGCAAGCCCCCTTTCCAAATGGACGGTTTTTGATTATTTTTACAACATAAAATTCTGTTTAGTTTAGCACGATGTTCACCGCGTTTCGTTTCAATATACAATTTTTTTTTGTAAAGGGCATATTAATATTTTATATCCAGAGCAAATCTGTCCTTGAAATGGACGGATTAGGCTGGTGAACGAACTCATCCACTTCAGTAGTAAAATGCCATTAACCATTCACTCATTAATTAATTTCATGTGTTTTACAGAGATTACTTTTGATATGCGGACTGGTGGCCAGTGCTTTTGCTGAGGACAAACCAAAGAAGCAAGAAAAGAGAGGGGTTTTAGGCCTTGGGAGTTATGGACTTGGATCTAGCAGTCTAGGACTTGGATCTGCTTCAGGATTGTATGGATCTAGTTACGGATCTGGCCTTGGTTACGGATCTGGTCTAAGCTATGGATCTGGCCTTGGTTACGGATCTGGTCTGAGCTATGGATCTGGTGTTGGATACGGATCTGGTCTAAGCTATGGATCTGGTCTTGGTTACGGATCTGGTTATGGAACGGGTATTGGACTCGGCTCCGGATTAGGATCTGGTATCGGTCTTGGATCAGGTCTCGGAACAGGCGTAGGTCTTGGATCTGTGTATGCTCCAGGTTATGCCACCGGTGGTCAGCTCATTTCCAGGCATGTGACAGTAACCAACAGGGTAGGAATTCCTCAACCGTATCCAGTCAACGTTCCAGTAGATCGCCCAGTTCCAGTTTCAGTCCCACACCCCGTTCCAGTAACCGTAGACAGGCCTTACCCAGTTCCAGTTTCGAGGCCAGTACCTGTTCCAGTCGACAGGCCGTATCCAGTTCCAGTCAACCGGCCAGTTCCTGTCCCTCATCCAGTTCCAGTTCCACACCCTGTACCTAGGCCAGTTCCCGTTCCAGTCCCAAGCCCCGTTCCTGTTCCAGTTGTCAACAATATCCCAGTCTCAGTCCCACAACCAATACCCGTAGCTCAACCAGTGCCTGTATCCGTTTCGGCTCCAGCTATAAGTAAGTAATTTAAATTGTTACAATGATCTTTTCAATAAATATGTTGACAGAATTTAAACCAATCTCCTAATATTAACCCTTTCAAGGCATTGGTAGCGGCATCTCTTCCGTCGGTGTTGGTGGCTCCTCACTCTATGGCTCAGGAATCAGTTCCGGACTTAGCAGCGGATATCTGGGCTCTGGACTCAGCAGCGGCTATCTCGGTTCCGGCCTCAGCAGCGACTACCTTGGCTCAGGCCTGAGCAGTGGATATCTCGGTTCCGGCCTCAGCAGTGGTGATGTCGGCTCTGGACTCAGCAGCGGCTACCTTGGCACAGGCCTCAGCAGCGGCCATCTTTCCTCAGGCCTCACCAGCGGCTATCTAGGATCTGGACTCAGCAGCGGACACTATGCATCTGGATTTCATTCCGGTCTCCACTCTAGCAGCTTAGGAGGGTCCAGCCTAGGTTTGGGATCTGGTTCTGGTTCCCTGCTCGCACTGAAAGCAGCAGCACATGCAGCTCTTGGGCACTGAACTAGGTGTGGAATGTTATAATTTGTATTAATTTAATTTCATAGTTTTTAGTCATGTTTATAAGTTTTATTCTGAAACGTCAAAGATGTCGCGATTATCTATTGCATCAGGAAATACAAGAATGACTGGTTGTTACACAATATGTTATTTTTCGGAATATCAACATTTTTTAGTTTGATTCCGCCAAAACTGATAACAATAATATAATTTGCCAACGGCCATAGCCACGTTGAATGCACCGGTTCTCGTAGATCACCGAAGTTAAGCAACGTCGGGCGTGGTCAGTACCTGAATGGGTGACCGACCACGTGCTGTTGGCATTAGAAATGGGTGGCAACCTCTAGATAGCCCGGCGCTAATAGCCAAACAGTTGATGCGCCGTAAAAAAAAAAAAATAAAAAAAAAAAAAAATAATAAAATAATATAATTATTAAGGATCTGTCGTGTTCTAGTGGCTAGCGCCATAGATTCATAAGCGGGAGATGGTGGGTTCGATCTCCACCGGCGGCAGTAAGATTCTCGTCTCAGGGCTCGTTGAAAAGATTCGTCCTGGATATATTTTGCACCCTTGATGTCTGCGCTAATGGCCCAGATTTGTCAATGCGCCGATAAAAAATAAATAATAGAATTATGAATCTTATTATCAGTAACTGGATTGCTTCTAGACAGAGTTGTGAAGCTAAAAGAAATAGGATCAAAAACTCCGGGGCCCTGAACAACAACATTTCAAGTTGAACAGAATTCGTTGGTATAAATGTCTAGATATTTTCTGTCATTCCGGCATATTACGTTTAGATATTCTTCATCTTCTGAAATATGTAAGATTTATTATAATTCTTTACAATATGAGATCATGGAGCATTATTTTTTATTTTATTTTTTATTTATTTATTGCATAAAAGGTTTCCCCATTACAAGAAGTTGGCCTTATAATTTTTTTAGTCCTATGTTAGTAATATAGACATAGATCATTATTGTTAGCCTAAAATACAATATAAGCGAGATTCTTTTATTAGTACATACACAATCGTTATTTGCATTACTTATAAGTATCATTAAGACCTCAAAGTAAATATCTGTTGACTTTTATTATAAATGTTTTTAATACTTTTTTTTTTTTTTTTAATGTTTCAGGTTTTAAAGGAGTAGTGTACGTTTAATGTACTCTTCAAATTGTTACTGTTGACTGTTATTTTTTACACAATTTTTTATTGTAAATATTCAAATAAAATATAGTTTTTATTAAGTACTTTTGTCTAGTTATTAAATCCCTTCAGTTCTTAATTAAGTATTTAAGTGATTAATATAAATTCATTACAATATGAGAACATAGATCATTATGGAAAGTCTATAATAAAACATAGGCGAGATACTTTTAATAGTGCATACACAATCTCGGATCGTTTATCACTATATTACTTATAAGATTCATTTAGACCTTAAAGAATATTTTTGTTATTAATGTTTTTAATACGTTCTTTTTTTTTTCTTTTTTTCAGGTTTTAAAGGAGTGGTGTACGTTTAATGTACTCTTCAAATTGTTACTGTTGACTGTTATTTTATACACAATTTTGTATTGTAAATATTTAATTAAAATATAGTTTTTATTAAGTACTTTTGTCTATTTATTGAATCCTTCAGTGCTGCTAAACGTTGTAATATTATTGGAGTCTGAATTGGATTATCCAGATACATAGAAAATTCCATCTAGCTGCCAAGAAAATAACCACATAGAAGAATATGTAGAAACTCGATCGTCACGGGAATACAAATAGAAGAATATGTAGAAACTCGATCGTCACGGGAATACAAATAGAAGAATATGTAGAAACTCGATCGTCACTGGAATACAAATAGAAGAATATGTAGAAACTCGATCGTCACGGGAATACAAATAGAAGAATATGTAGAAACTCGATCGTCACGGGAATACAAATAGAAGAATATGTAGAAACTCGATCGTCACGGGAATACAAATAGAAGAATATGTACAAACTCGATCGTCAAGGGAATACAAATAGAAGAATATGTAGAAACTCGATCGTCACGGGAATACAAATAGAAGAATATGTACAAACTCGATCGTCACGGGAATATATAATGTGAAGACAATTTGAACCAGTATGCAGTATATGTGACAGTGGGAAAATAACAATGGCAGACAGCAAGAGACCATTCAATTTCAATCTAGAGGAAGGGGTTTGGAATAGTAACAGTTAATATATTCGTATTTTCGTGCTGTGCGGAAGGTCAAATAATGAAAACTTCACCATAAAGTTTCACTAACTTTATTACGTCCCTACATGTTTCACACCTTTTTTGGTGCCTCTTGAGGGGAAAAGACAAAACATAGTTTTGATTTTGAAAATATTAGCACATTAGGTCAAGAAAGAAATCGATTGAAAAGAAGAATTAAGGAAAATATCCATATCTAAAAAATAGAAAGAAAGTGGTAAATAAAAAAACTGAAATACGAAAATTGGATACTATTTTTATTAAAAGTAACTTTTAAGTAAAGGGCGGGAAGATGGTTTTAATTTTTAAGACTATATTTCTTCTGGAAATTAATTTTAAAAGTGTGACATATCGATTACTGATCAGCTGATTATGTTGGATTCTTTCAGACGACGATCAGTCTAGACGTGGCCTTACCGGTAGAAGGTTATCCTCCTCAGGTTGGGGCTGTAATTTTTATATTTGTAACTTCCCCCCCCCCCCCCCCGAAGGGGCACCAAAAGTTGTGAAACATGTAGGGACGTAATAAATTTGGTGAAACTGTGTGGTGAAGTTTTTATTATTTGACCTTCCGTCTACCACGAAATTACGAAGATTATGAAAATGAATAATAATAGTTAATGTATTGTTTCGATCTTTTTGAAAAATCTATACACATAATTCAAAGGAATCTGAAAGAGAACAAGTTTTCTGGTACCAAATCAGAAGGAAACTGACAGTATCCGTGTTCCTTTTTACTCAAATCCCTATTAGAACATTAAACAAAAAAAAATCATCACCGTGAAAATATTTTTAGGGAAAAATATAGGTTGTTTCGATGATATATCACTTGTAATTTTTCTGTCAAGTTGTGGCAAAGTTCAACTTGTTCCATTGTTGTCTTTAGGTCTTCTACTTGAATTATTCGCAGAGATTACCTGTGATCTTGGTTACAATAACAAATAAAGAAAGCAGTATTTGGCTGGTTGTAAATAAAGAGAGCTATTTGTCAGGCATTATGGTAGGCCCTGTATGCCTGTTACAGTACACAAAGTGCTAATTCATGGACAAAACATAATTAAAAACTGTTTGGCACTCTTTATGTCAGCGGAAGCTCAAGAATCTCTCAATAAAACGTTTCCAAAAACGAGAAAATTCAGGTCTCGTAAAATGAATAGGTTATCAAATAATGAGAAGTTTTGCATAACTAATTAATTTTATCAGACCCTCATATTTCTGAATATAGACCCCGCGACGGATCAAATCAGGCAAAGAAATTTTACTTCCTGAAACCACATCAATAACCGTACTAGGTCATTTTAGTGAGGATCATGAAGACCCTGATGATGACAATACGATGGCTTTAGAGTAAAAACATTGTTTATTTGGATTTTTAACGTCTATTTATTGTTATAAAAACATTAGAAAAAAATGTATTAATATTGAAAAAAAAAAAATTATACATGTATAATTGTTCAAAATAAAGCATATTTATCTCTCTCGGTTGTAGGGAATGACTAAGTATTCTATTTTAGCGCGGTTCCGAGTGCATTGGTCTTAAAGATCTGGTTAATCTGGTTGGTTGGTCTAGTTTTACCAACATGAGTATTCTTGCGATACACCCTTCGTGTGTCTATTTATGCTGTGTATTCGATTTTCACGAAATATCCATCGATTAATTCATTTGAAAGGTCAAGTTCGTTAACCAGTCGAAACAAGCACCTACAATTTCACTATAAAATGGTTGCAAATATATTTTTTATATCGTTGGGAAACGAATCAAATCACACTTGTGACGATATCGTTAACCGTTCTTAAGAAAACTTGATACAGGTATTTTTCCTGAATAATTTTCGGTCTTGGTATTCAGAAAAGTTTCACATCAATCGAAACTAAAATATTTTAATGAAACGTTTTGAGGTCTTCGTAATCTATAAAACAATATATCGAATGTCTATAAAACATTAGAGAAATCGTGTTAGGTGGAAGGCGACCATTCGAAAGCATTCTATTTACTTCTCGACAAAAAATCCAACTCGCAGGAGCTGTGTCATCTTAGCGAATTTCCGTTTTTATTTAATACTAGCTGTACCAGCACCAGAGCCTGCGAGTAGATAGCTCTTATCAAAGAAAGGCCACCGCTCCTTATTTAGACAGTGACTGTTGATATAGAATTGAAATAAACTGCATTACATGATTATATAATGATGTAAAGTCATCAAGGAGTTCGAGTTATTCTAATTATCAGGAACATCAACAAATAAATTTGAGACATTATTCAAAATGGCCGTCACAATCTGAATGGTTCAGTGTAGCCAATTTTTCTTGAACAAAACTTTTGACCTTTTCATCAAATTTTGATATTTGACTATTTTGACCTAGCCTAGGAGATTTCCCGTATTAAGACCTACCTGTGTGCCGTGTTTGGTCAATCTCGGTCAAACAGTGTAGATTTGTATAAGGAACAAACAGAAAAGCATACAAACAGACAGACACGTGATTTTTATATATATAGAAATTTTGTGAAAAATTTCAACACCTACTTGACCAATATCTCGCAGATAAGCAATATTTTAGATGCCAAAAAGCTCAAAAACATACAATAGCCAACTTACACGGAAACGGAAATAACTCATTCCTCCTTATCCGTCCATCTTAAAGGAAGTCTCTATAGGTCATACAACAAACAGTTAATGTCTGTTACATAGATAATGAGCAGCTGTTTCAATTACTATTATTTTACTATCAATTTTTTTACTATTTATTTAACACGATTTTCCAACCGCTTTGGAGATATTTCAGAAAATATACGAAATAACTCAATCTTCCTTATCCGTCCATCTTAAAGGAAGTCTATATAAGTCATACAAAAAAACAGTTAATGTCTGTTACATAGATAATGAGCAGCTGTTTCAATTATTATTATTTTACTATCAATTTTTTTACTATTTATTTAACACGATTTTCCAACCGCTTTGGAGATATTTCAGGAAAATATACGAAATAACTCAATCTTCCTTATCCGTCCATCTTAAAGGAAGTCTCTATATGTCATACAAAACACCGTTAATGTCGGTTACATAGATAATGAGCAGCTGTTTCAATTATTATTATTTTACTATCAATTTTTTTACTATTTATTTAACACGATTTTCCAACCGCTTTGGAGATATTTCAGGAAAATATACGAAATAACTCGATCCTCCTTATCCGTCCATCTTAAAGGAAGTCTCTATATGTCATACAAAAAACAGTTAATGTCTGTTACATAGATAATGAGCAGCTGTTTCAATTATTATTATTTTACTATCAAATTTTTTACTATTTATTTAACACGATTTTCCAACCTCTTTGAAGATATTTTAGAAAATATACGAAATAACTCATTCCTCCTTATCCGTCCATCTTAAAGGAAGTCTATATATGTCATACAAAAAACAGTAATTGTCTGTTACATAGATAATGAGCAGCTGTTTCAATTATTATTATTTTACTATCAATTTTTTTACTATTTATTTAACATGATTTTCCAACCGCTTTGGAGATATTTTAGAAAATATACGAAATAACTCGATCCTCCTTATCCGTCCATCTTAAAGGAAGTCTATATATGTCATACAAAAAACAGTTAATGTCTGTTACATAGATAATGAGCAGCTGTTTCAATTACTATTATTTTACTATCAATTTTTTTACTATTTATTTAACACGATTTTCCAACCGCTTTGGAGATATTTTAGAAAATATACGAAATAACTCGATCCTCCTTATCCGTCCATCTTAAAGGAAGTCTATATATGTCATACAAAAAACAGTTAATGTCTGTTACATAGATAATGAGCAGCTGTTTCAATTATTATTATTTTACTATCAATTTTTTTACTATTTATTTAACACGATTTTCCAACCGCTTTGGAGATATTTTAGAAAATATACGAAATAACTCGATCCTCCTTATCCGTCCATCTTAAAGGAAGTCTCTATAAGTCATACAAAAAACAGTTAATGTCTGTTACATAGATAATGAGCAGCTGTTTCAATTATTATTATTTTACTATCAATTTTTTTACTATTTATTTAACACGATTTTCCAACCGCTTTGGAGATATTTTAGAAAATATACGAAATAACTCATTCCTCCTTATCCGTCCATCTTAAAGGAAGTCTATATATGTCATACAAAAAACAGTTAATGTCTGTTACATAGATAATGAGCAGCTGTTTCAATTATTATTATTTTACTATCAATTTTTTTACTATTTATTTAACATGATTTTCCAACCGCTTTGGAGATATTTTAGAAAATATACGAAATAACTCGATCCTCCTTATCCGTCCATCTTAAAGGAAGTCTCTATAAGTCATACAAAAAACAGTTAATGTCTGTTACATAGATAATGAGCAGCTGTTTCAATTACTATTATTTTACTATCAATTTTTTTACTATTTATTTAACATGATTTTCCAACCGCTTTGGAGATATTTTAGAAAATATACGAAATAACTCGATCCTCCTTATCCGTCCATCTTAAAGGAAGTCTCTATAAGTCATACAAAAAACAGTTAATGTCTGTTACATAGATAATGAGCAGCTGTTTCAATTACTATTATTTTACTATCAATTTTTTTACTATTTATTTAACACGATTTTCCAACCGCTTTGGAGATATTTCAGAAAATATACGAAATAACTCAATCTTCCTTATCCGTCCATCTTAAAGGAAGTCTATATAAGTCATACAAAAAAACAGTTAATGTCTGTTACATAGATAATGAGCAGCTGTTTCAATTATTATTATTTTACTATCAATTTTTTTACTATTTATTTAACACGATTTTCCAACCGCTTTGGAGATATTTCAGGAAAATATACGAAATAACTCAATCTTCCTTATCCGTCCATCTTAAAGGAAGTCTATATATGTCATACAAAACACCGTTAATGTCGGTTACATAGATAATGAGCAGCTGTTTCAATTATTATTATTTTACTATCAATTTTTTTACTATTTATTTAACACGATTTTCCAACCGCTTTGGAGATATTTCAGGAAAATATACGAAATAACTCGATCCTCCTTATCCGTCCATCTTAAAGGAAGTCTCTATATGTCATACAAAAAACAGTTAATGTCTGTTACATAGATAATGAGCAGCTGTTTCAATTACTATTATTTTACTATCAATTTTTTTACTATTTATTTAACACGATTTTCCAACCGCTTTGGAGATATTTCAGAAAATATACGAAATAACTCAATCTTCCTTATCCGTCCATCTTAAAGGAAGTCTATATAAGTCATACAAAAAAACAGTTAATGTCTGTTACATAGATAATGAGCAGCTGTTTCAATTATTATTATTTTACTATCAATTTTTTTACTATTTATTTAACACGATTTTCCAACCGCTTTGGAGATATTTCAGGAAAATATACGAAATAACTCAATCTTCCTTATCCGTCCATCTTAAAGGAAGTCTATATATGTCATACAAAACACCGTTAATGTCGGTTACATAGATAATGAGCAGCTGTTTCAATTATTATTATTTTACTATCAATTTTTTTACTATTTATTTAACACGATTTTCCAACCGCTTTGGAGATATTTCAGGAAAATATACGAAATAACTCGATCCTCCTTATCCGTCCATCTTAAAGGAAGTCTCTATATGTCATACAAAAAACAGTTAATGTCTGTTACATAGATAATGAGCAGCTGTTTCAATTATTATTATTTTACTATCAATTTTTTTACTATTTATTTAACACGATTTTCCAACCTCTTTGAAGATATTTTAGAAAATATACGAAATAACTCATTCCTCCTTATCCGTCCATCTTAAAGGAAGTCTATATATGTCATACAAAACACTGTTAATGTCGCTTACATAGATAATGAGCAGCTGTTTCAATTATTATTATTTTACTATCAATTTTTTTACTATTTATTTAACACGATTTTCCAACCGCTTTGGAGATATTTCAGGAAAATATACGAAATAACTCGATCCTCCTTATCCGTCCATCTTAAAGGAAGTCTCTATATGTCATACAAAAAACAGTTAATGTCTGTTACATAGATAATGAGCAGCTGTTTCAATTATTATTATTTTACTATCAATTTTTTTACTATTTATTTAACACGATTTTCCAACCGCTTTGGAGATATTTTAGAAAATATACGAAATAACTCATTCCTCCTTATCCGTCCATCCTAAAGGAAGTCTATATATGTCATACAAAAAACAGTTAATGTCTGTTACATAGATAATGAGCAGCTGTTTCAATTATTATTATTTTACTATCAATTTTTTTGCTATTTATTTAACACGATTTTCCAACCGCTTTGGAGATATTTTAGAAAATATACGAAATAACTCGATCCTCCTTATCCGTCCATCTTAAAGGAAGTCTCTATAAGTCATACAAAAAACAGTTAATGTCTGTTACATAGATAATGAGCAGCTGTTTCAATTATTATTATTTTACTATCAATTTTTTTACTATTTATTTAACACGATTTTCCAACCTCTTTGGAGATATTTTAGAAAATATACGAAATAACTCGATCCTCCTTATCCGTCCATCTTAAAGGAAGTCTATATATGTCATACAAAAAACAGTTAATGTCTGTTACATAGATAATGAGCAGCTGTTTCAATTATTATTATTTTACTATCAATTTTTTTGCTATTTATTTAACACGATTTTCCAACCGCTTTGGAGATATTTTAGAAAATATACGAAATAACTCGATCCTCCTTATCCGTCCATCTTAAAGGAAGTCTCTATAAGTCATACAAAAAACAGTTAATGTCTGTTACATAGATAATGAGCAGCTGTTTCAATTATTATTATTTTACTATCAATTTTTTTGCTATTTATTTAACACGATTTTCCAACCGCTTTGGAGATATTTTAGAAAATATACGAAGTGCCTAAAACTGTTTATCATAATCTGTGTAGATCATAATCTGTTAATACCAGGGGTCGAAAATAATTGTTATATTTTATTTTAAAAAGTATTTTTTAAACTTTTACTTTTATTTTAAATACTTGTATAATAATTTATCCTGTAAGTTTGTGGAATTTAGATTATATCTATAATCGTTTAATATATACTTTAGGGTTGAAAAGGATAAGTGCTAGTTAATTTAGGTGTGGTAGTGTGTATTTTCTTTCTTACCAGTATTCCAGGTATTGTAAACTAACGAAACCCTAGAATTCTTGATTAAAATAGTTAAGCCTTTTTTTCACATTGAAAAAAAATAAAAAGTATTAATTTTCATTATGATTTACCTAATTTTACAAGTTCCTAAATAACGTTTAATCTTAAAACTATTTACTAAAAGTTTTTTTTTTTAACTGATATTTCTTAACTTATAAAATTAAAGGCTTAACTTTTTCGATCCCTGGATAATACATTTTTTTTCGAATATTTCATTAACTCCAAATGATACCAAAACGTAAATATAATAATGCGGATGTATTTCAAACATGTAGAAAATATTTCAATTGAATCCAACAATTAAAGTTATCAAACCGAAAATCAGTTACAGCAATGGACGGTTATAGATATCGCTTTAAAATTGATTTCATTCGTTTCCCTGCGTTACAGAACCTATAAAGGGGTTCCTAAAAGCCTATTAAGGAAAAATCGTAAGTGCAACGATTTTTTTAGTGAATTTTGCCAAAAAAAGTGTTCCGGTAGGGGGGTTCTGCCGGATTACGAAGATAGCCTTCTAAATAACGCGTGAGTATTTTTGTATCAAATTTCACCACAATCGGAGAGCGAACAGACACACACACACACACACACACACACACTTATATATATATATATATATATATATATATATATATATATATATATATATAAATATATATATATTATGGTGGCCCTTAGCTATAGGGAATTTTTTGAAGGTCAAAATGTTGCTGCTCCCACCCCCCAATTTTGTTCCAATTAACAAAAAAACTAGCTGTGCAAAATTTCAGGGCAATCGGACAACTGCTAGGCGACCCACAAATGGTTTGAAATAGAGACATAATATACGCAGCGATTAATTCCATTAAAAAGGGATATACGGTTCTATCTCAATCATTTTCTCAAAAAACATTATGTAGTTACTTCAAGGTGACCCCAGAGATGGTTTAAAATCATTCTGAATCAAATATTTCGAAAGTCGAATCTAAAAACTTTTTGGAATAACATGGTCGACGCACTACCAATTAGCATGTCCCCGCGTCATCCTGATCAAGCGAAACATGGAAGAAGCTAACCAATTAGCATGTCCCCGCGTCATCCTCATCAAGCGAAACATGGAAGAAGCTAACCAATTAGCATGTCCCCGCGTCATCCTGATCAAGCGAAACATGGAAGAAGCTAACCAATTAGCATGTCCCCGCGTCATCCTGATCAAGCGAAACATGGAAGAAGCTAACCAATTAGCATGTCCCCGCGTCATCCTCATCAAGCGAAACATGGAAGAAGCTAACCAATTAGCATGTCCCCGCGTCATCCTCATCAAGCGAAACATGGAAGAAGCTAACCAATTAGCATGTCCCCGCGTCATCCTGATCAAGCGAAACATGGAAGAAGCTAACCAATTAGCATGTCCCTGCGTCATCCTGATCAAGCGAAACATGGAAGAAGCTAACCAATTAGCATGTCCCCGCGTCATCCTCATCAAGCGAAACATGGAAGAAGCTAACCAATTAGCATGTCCCCGCGTCATCCTGATCAAGCGAAACATGGAAGAGGCTAACCAATTAGCATGTCCCCGCGTCATCCTGATCAAGCGAAACATGGAAGAAGCTAACCAATTAGCATGTCCCCGCGTCATCCTGATCAAGCGAAACATGGAAGAGGCTAACCAATTAGCATGTCCCCGCGTCATCCTCATCAAGCGAAACATGGAAGAAGCTAACCAATTAGCATGTCCCTGCGTCATCCTGATCAAGCGAAACATGGAAGAAGCTAACCAATTAGCATGTCCCCGCTCATCCTCATCAAGCGAAACATGGAAGAAGCTAACCAATTAGCATGTCCCCGCGTCATCCTGATCAAGCGAAACATGGAAGAAGCTAACCAATTAGCATGTCCCCGCGTCATCCTCATCAAGCGAAACATGGAAGAAGCTAACCAATTAGCATGTCCCCGCGTCATCCTGATCAAGCGAAACATGGAAGAAGCTAACCAATTAGCATGTCCCCGCGTCATCCTCATCAAGCGAAACATGGAAGAAGCTAACCAATTAGCATGTCCCCGCGTCATCCTCATCAAGCGAAACATGGAAGAAGCTAACAAATTAGCATGTCCCCGCGTCATCCTGATCAAGCGAAACATGGAAGAAGCTAACCAATTAGCATGTCCCCGCGTCATCCTCATCAAGCGAAACATGGAAGAAGCTAACCAATTAGCATGTCCCCGCGTCATCCTCATCAAGCGAAACATGGAAGAAGCTAACCAATTAGCATGTCCCCGCGTCATCCTCATCAAGCGAAACATGGAAGAAGCTAACCAATTAGCATGTCCCCGCGTCATCCTGATCAAGCGAAACATGGAAGAAGCTAACCAATTAGCATGTCCCCGCGTCATCCTCATCAAGCGAAACATGGAAGAAGCTAACCAATTAGCATGTCCCCGCGTCATCCTGATCAAGCGAAACATGGAAGAAGCTAACCAATTAGCATGTCCCCGCGTCATCCTCATCAAGCGAAACATGGAAGAAGCTAACCAATTAGCATGTCCCCGCGTCATCCTGATCAAGGGAAACATGGAAGAAGCTAACCAATTAGCATGTCCCCGCGTCATCCTGATCAAGCGAAACATGGAAGAAGCTAACCAATTAGCATGTCCCCGCGTCATCCTCATCAAGCGAAACATGGAAGAAGCTAACCAATTAGCATGTCCCTGCGTCATCCTGATCAAGCGAAACATGGAAGAAGCTAACCAATTAGCATGTCCCCGCTCATCCTCATCAAGCGAAACATGGAAGAAGCTAACCAATTAGCATGTCCCCGCGTCATCCTGATCAAGCGAAACATGGAAGAAGCTAACCAATTAGCATGTCCCCGTGTCATCCTGATCAAGCGAAACATGGAAGAAGCTAACCAATTAGCATGTCCCCGCGTCATCCTGATCAAGCGAAACATGGAAGAAGCTAACCAATGAGCATGTCCCCGCGTCATCCTGATCAAGCGAAACATGGAAGAGGCTAACCAATTAGCATGTCCCCGCGTCATCCTCATCAAGCGAAACATGGAAGAAGCTAACCAATTAGCATGTCCCTGCGTCATCCTGATCAAGCGAAACATGGAAGAAGCTAACCAATTAGCATGTCCCTGCGTCATCCTGATCAAGCGAAACATGGAAGAAGCTAACCAATTAGCATGTCCCCGCTCATCCTCATCAAGCGAAACATGGAAGAAGCTAACCAATTAGCATGTCCCCGCGTCATCCTGATCAAGCGAAACATGGAAGAAGCTAACCAATTAGCATGTCCCCGCGTCATCCTCATCAAGCGAAACATGGAAGAAGCTAACCAATTAGCATGTCCCCGCGTCATCCTCATCAAGCGAAACATGGAAGAAGCTAACCAATTAGCATGTCCCCGCGTCATCCTGATCAAGCGAAACATGGAAGAAGCTAACCAATTAGCATGTCCCCGCGTCATCCTGATCAAGCGAAACATGGAAGAAGCTAACCAATTAGCATGTCCCCGCGTCATCCTGATCAAGCGAAACATGGAAGAAGCTAACCAATTAGCATGTCCCCGCTCATCCTCATCAAGCGAAACATGGAAGAAGCTAACCAATTAGCATGTCCCCGCGTCATCCTGATCAAGCGAAACATGGAAGAAGCTAACCAATTAGCATGTCCCCGCGTCATCCTCATCAAGCGAAACATGGAAGAAGCTAACCAATTAGCATGTCCCCGCGTCGTCCTCATCAAGCGAAACATGGAAGAAGCTAACCAATTAGCATGTCCCCGCGTCATCCTGATCAAGCGAAACATGGAAGAAGCTAACCAATTAGCATGTCCCCGCGTCATCCTCATCAAGCGAAACATGGAAGAAGCTAACCAATTAGCATGTCCCCGCGTCATCCTCATCAAGCGAAACATGGAAGAAGCTAACCAATTAGCATGTCCCCGCGTCTTTTTGGTTCCACCAGTCTTTTTTTTTTTTTTAATTAATTATTATAATGGCATGTCAACCCTTAAGGTCACTAACGCCATTCCTGTGAGTAGTAAAGTCTTGAAAGGTCATGATTTACAATCTTACCTGGAAGGGTCGGCTACACTAGAACATATACATTATCCAACTATAAGCAATTAAAAAATAACAAGAAATAAAACAGACAAAAAGAACCATTGGAATAAACGAAATCAATTAATTTAAAGCTTTAAGCACTTTTTTCTCCTATTGACTTCGCCTAATTAAAACTTTCTTCAGAAACTTTTTTGTAGAGCATTTAGTAAGCTTCCGAATGGTAATCTTCCGCTTCACAAGATTGTCAACGGTTTTCGAGATACTACCGAAATTATACAAAGTTACCAAAACTTTTTTGTCTGTTAATAAAATATTTTATTCTAACCCTTCCTTTACTCTAAACGTAACAAAAATTTCAACATATTAGTGTTGATGAAACTCGAACATGCAGAAAATGTTTCAACTGTATCCCATAATTCTAATACCTAAATCAAAGACAAAGAACCCTCCCTAGGAAGAACGCTAGGCAGTTGAAAAGCTATATATCTTGGAAATCCATATCTCTAACATTAAATTGTTTTTCTTATTTTTCTTAACCTGTTTTATTTTCAAATACATTATCCAACAATAAGCAATTAAAAAATAACAAGGAATAAAAAACAGACAAAAAGAACAGATCGAATAAGCGAAATCAATTACTTTAAAGTTTTAAGCTCTTATTTATATTACTTTATATTACTTTTTTCCCAGCTTTATATTACTTTTTTCTTACACTCCCCTTTCAGCCTGGTTGTATCCTGGTGTGTCTTGTCCCCTCAATTCACTGTAAAGCGTCTTCTTACTATTTTTTCTCTTCCTGTACCAATTTTACTGTCTTTTTCTTCTTCGTCTCTTATGACTAATATTCTTACAGCTTGTCATGTTAACGCCCAGTCCCTTTTCGCCCACTTTACAGAGTTCTCCATCCACTTCCATGACACATCCTATCACCTTATTGCTATTTCCGAATCCTGGCTCAAACCCTATATCCCTTCCTCTGCTGTCTCTCTTCCTAACCACGCCCTCCTCCGTCACGATAGAGAAGACCGTGTTGGTGGCGGGGTCGCTCTATACGTGCACGGTAGTCTCCGCTCCCGTATCCTTCACATTTCACCCTCTCTGGGCCATCCTCGCATCGAGTATCTTTTTGCAGAAGTATCCTCTTCATCCTCTCGTATCCTTGTGGTAGTAGTTTACCGTCCTCCCAACACGCCTTTCGAGCACGATTTCGAAGATCTTCTTCTAAAACTTATCCCTTCCTATGATCACACCATCCTAGCCGGGGACCTAAATATCAACTTCCTGTCTAATTCCCCTGATAAGCGTTTCCTTGAATCCCTCACCTCCTCCCTAGGGCTATACGTAGTCCCATTCTCACCTACTCACCACACCTCTACTTCTAATACCCTTCTCGACTACTTCCTTGTTGACTCTCCGAGTCACCTTCTATCCTTCTACCAGTATCCGGTTCCATTCCTTTCAGCACATGATCTTATTTCCATATCCTATAACATCCAAATGCCCTCTTTTACCCCTAAAACCATCTCCTATCGAAACCTCAACTCTCTTACCTTTGAATCCCTTGAGCCTGACTTATCTGGAGTAGATTGGTCACTCATTCATTCCTATCCCTCCATTGATGCCAAAGTCGATTTTCTAACCTCGAACCTCCTTGCCATCCTTGATAAACATGCTCCTGTAAAGACAATCCTCGCTCGCCGTCCCCCTGCTCCGTGGCTCACTCCCGAAATTAAAGAAATGATGAGAAGACGTAATGCTGCAAGACGACGATCAATCCGTACTGGACACCCAGAGGACCTGAAGACCTTCAAATCACTCCGTAACCTCACTCAATCCACCCTTCGCCGCGCTCGTTCCCTGTATTACCAGACCTCCCTCTCCTCAGCTTCCGACTCCCGCTCCCTCTGGAACACCCTTCGTAGCCTTTCCCTCGCAAAGACTAAACCCACTCCCACCATCCATGTTACACCCGACGAGCTGAATAACCATTTCAGTGCCGTCTCCTCCTCAACTACTCCTTCCACGCCCTTTGTTCCTTCTAATACCTTTAACTCTGATAATTTTTATTTCTTAGATATATCTCCTTCAGAACTCCTCAAAGCTGTCATGAAATCACATTCTAAGTCCAAAGGTTCGGACAGTATACCCGTGGAGCTTATTAAACTTTCCCTTCCTGTTATCCTACCCCACCTACTCCACATATACAATTATTCTTTGCAAAACTCCGTCTTTCCCACATCATGGAAGAAAGCAATTGTTCATCCCTTAAACAAAATTTCCAATCCAATTGTTCCCACCGACTTCCGTCCTATTTCTATCCTTTCCAATCTTTCTAAACCACTTGAACGCCTCGTACAATCCCAAATATCCGTCTTTCTACAACCCCGCTTAAACTCCCACCAATCTGGCTTTCGTCCAGGTTACTCCACCCAATCCGCACTTCTAAAAATTACGCACGACCTCCAATCCGCTATTGATCTCAAAAGAATTTCCATCCTTATACTCCTAGATTTCAGTAAAGCGTTCGATACCATTGACCATGACATACTCCTTTCAAAACTTCAATCTTTTTCTTTCTCTAACAGTGCTCTGACCTGGTTTCAATCCTTCATTTCTAACCGCTCCCAATCAGTAGCCATTCCAAACAAACCCCAATCCTCCTCCCTTACACTAGACCGAGGTGTCGCACAGGGATCCTCTCTATCCCCAACACTGTTTGCAGCCTACATAAATGATCTCCCATCCTCTATCCTATTTTGCAACTTCCACATGTATGCCGATGATTCCCAAATCTACCTTTCCTTCCCCCCCTCTGAGCTATTAGAAGCAACAAGAAAAATTCAGGAAGACTTGGACAGGATCACAGCTTGGGCCAAGACCAACAAATTATTGATGAATGCTGAAAAGTCCAAAGCGATAGTGATAGGCTCAGCTCCCCTCTTGAAATCTCTCCCTCCTATCCTCCCTTCCTTCACCATTGACTCCAGTCCTATTCAATATGTTTCCACTGCCAAGAACCTGGGCCTTGTTTTCGATCAAAACCTATCCTGGAAAAATCACTTATCCCTAATCACTCGTCGCTCCATAGCCACCCTTAAACTATTTAACCGTTCCCGTCACCTCCTCCCTACTCCTACACGTCAGCTTCTTGTATCTTCTCTAGTGTTCCCCCACTTCGACTATGGTTGCCTGGTTTATGGAGGGCTCACTGGGGAGCTTGAGGTTCGTCTTAAGCGATTAATGAACAGTTTTCTCAGATTTATCCTCGATACCCCCACGGATGCCCATATTTCACACCGGTATTCCGAGTTGAAGTGGCTATTTCCATCAATTCGACGACAATATTTTCTAGGTTCCTTCCTCTACCAAACCATTTCTTCCAAATCTCCTTCCTATATTTACAACCTCCTGCAGTTTAAATCGACTGTCCATTCCCGTGGTACCCGCTCCCGTCCCTCCGATCTCTATCCTCCCACTCATAAAACAGCCTTCTTCGACCGTTCCTTCATCTCCCGAGCCTCCTCCTTCTGGAACTCTATCCCTCTTTCCATTCGACACTCTCCTTCCTTACCTGTCTTTAAATCCCGCCTCTTTGCTTTTCTCCTATCCTCCCAGGAAGACGCTTCTTAAAATTACACCACCAGGAAGACCTGATTACCTTTGTAAATTATATTGCTGTTTTTTTCTCGTGTTTATGCATTTTCCTAGTTTATATCTTTTTATAGCCCCCATTCCTTTAATATTTATTCAACTTTTTAATATTTATTTGTTTATTTAAACTCTTTAATTTTATTCCCATCCCCCTCTGATCATTGTATCATCATTGCCCCATTCCAATGAATGTACATATTTACTTATATTTCATTTTATTATTTAAGGCTTCACATATAATATTTGTATTAGTTGCTTTTTTTGTTTTGTTCTTTTATACTTTTGTTTTTCTTTATTCATATTTATATTTTTAGATTAAATTTGTTTATTGTTTATTTTGTACTTATTTTTATTCTTATGGGACGAAGTCCCAGAATAAAGTTTTTTTTTCATTCATTCATTCATTTCATTCATTCATTCATTCATTATTTCTCCGATTTACATCGCCTAATCAAAACTTTCATTAGAACCTTTTTTTTAGAGCATTTAATAAGCTTTCTAATGGTACTCTTCCGTTTACCAAGATTCTCAACCTTTTTCGAGATATTAAGGAAAGTAAACAAAGTTACTAAAACTTTTTATGTCTGTTAATAAAATATTTTATTCTAGCCCTTCCTTAACTCCAAACGTAACCAAAATCTCAACATATTAGTTTTGATGAAAGTAGAACATGCAGAAAATGTTTCAACTGAACCCCATGATTCTAAGTACCCAAACCAAAAACGGTATTCAAAAAATAGTTTTCCAATTTTCTCGAAAACGGTTAAAGCTACCGCCTTGAAAATGGTTTCATTCGTTTTCCTAGCCCAGGAATCATATAAAACGAGTACTTAGAAGCTTATGAAGATGGTCGTTTGGGGCGAATTTCGCCCCAAACGCCATCTTCCAGTAGGCGGATTTTGCTGGTTAACGAACTTGAGCATTCAAATTGGACGATGGATTTTTGTACCAAATTTCATCACAATCGGACCATTAGGGAAGCCAGAAATGAGCGAACAGACAAATATATATATATATATATATATATATATATATATATATATATATAAATATATACATATATATATATATATATATATATATATATATATATACAAATTTGAACCACCGTTATTTTCGGTCTCTAGGGGTTCTGAAACGCGAAATTTTCTAGTCGGCACTTTCGGATTGTTTCATTTTATCAACCTTATAAGCGGGGTTCCTCCCTATGGGGGAGGGAGGAACCGCGCTAAAAGCGAACTGGACGAAATACCAAGACTGTATACGGGACTTACTAAACACATCAGACATCAAAACAATACAGGAGTTCAATGAAGTCATTCAAAAGGCTGCTGAACATTCTATTCCAAAAACAAATACAATACAGAAACACAACCCTGTTCCTTGGTGGAACGAAAAGTGCAAACAGGCAGTAAAAGAATGCTCTTAACAAGTTCAGAAAATATCCATCGACAGAGTTTCTAGTAAAGTTTAAAAAAGCCAAAGCTGTATGCAGGCATGTTATTAAAGAGAGAAAAGATATGATCGGATTTTTCAGAGAAACCACGAAAAACTTTTTTCCTTCGAAAAATCCTTAAGCTCAGGTATAAACACTCGAAAACTAGAAAAAACATGACAAAAAGAAGGGTCGCCATCAACAAGAACTCTTCCAACCAAGAATTGTCAAATACAGAAGGCAATACTGACATAACTATGAACCCAGATACTAAACTTGAAAACATCAGGTATCTCGTCATGAAAATGGACAGTAAGGATCAATCATTCAATACAGTAAGCCCATTCGTTGTGGAAAGGTGGCTGAAAACATTTGGAAATAATATAGGCGTGACAAAAATAAAGAAGTCGGGAACCCTGCTTCTCTGTTGCTCAGAAAGAAGTGTAGCAATGAAACTGTGTGGTGAAAGAAATTTTTTTGGAACGAGCATTAATGTAAGTCCACACAAATCTTTAAACTTCTCACGTGGAATATTCTCTTGTGAAGAAATTGTACATTTAGACGATGGGACAATTCTGGAAGAACTTAAAGGTCAGAATGTTACCCATTTGAGAAGATTTCAGACCAGGAACGCTCCTCGCAAGACACTTTTTGTTGCAACATTTAACAAGGACATACTCCCAGAAAAAATTAAAATTGGCTACATGGTAATATCTTTGAAAGAATACGTCCCTTCTCCATTAACCTGCTTTAAATGCTGGGGCTTCAATCATACAAGCAGAGGTTGTAAGAATACTGAAATTTGCCGAACATGCGCCGAAATGAAACATGAAGGATCTTGCGCAAGAACGCTCTGCACTAATTGTAAAGGAGATCACCCGGCCTATGACAGACAATGCCCGATCTACATCAAGGAGACCCAGATCCTAAAGAAGATGGTTCAGGAAAAGCTGTCTTATGGAGAAGCTAGGAAGAGATTAACAAGTTCTCCAACTTCTTATGCCTCAAGAGTGAAGCAGTCTGTGGAAGAAATGAAGACTTCAGGCCTAAAACCAATAAATGCAGAACTGGAGCTCATCAAGGAACATCTCAAGTCTCTACAAGAGCAGCTACTTATAATAGCTTCAAAGATTTTTGGGGAAGACGAGAAATTACAACATAAAGCTCTAGCTGCAAGAAAATTGACCGAAAAAACAAAATTCTTGACGAAAGGTCAACAGAAACCAACAGATACTTCCCAGGAAGTTAAAGCATCTAAAGGCTCTAAAACATCTTGCTCTATTGACGAATGCATTAAATCCTGTTTGAGGGCTGATGTAGGTGGTGCACTTGGTGATGCCAACTCCAAAACAATAGTGAGTAGTAAATCTAAAATATCTACAGAGAAGGAAAAGGTTCAATTGAGATCATATGAAAAAAAAGGGAAGGAAGTAGCAAAACCTTTCATTTCTTGATTTGATTAACCAGTATATTTTCACATATAAGATACAGGTTAAAGAATCCACATATTACTACTCTAATCTTCTCATATTTTCTTCTGTTGCATTATTACTTCTTTCTTTATTTAAATTTAAAACATTATTTATAGGAAACCATTTAGTATCATTATTTTTTCTAGGCGTGAACATGGCTATCTCCTTCGTTTCTAATATAACCTTATTTGAATGTCAAACAAACAAAACTAATAAGGTTATCACACATGATTACAGAATCTCGATAGGAGGTACTTGTAAATGCATTAATTATTTAAATATTAAGCTTCATAGGATTTCCAATAACCTTATACGATTGAAAACTCTCACCAATCTATTCTCTCCAACAGGATTATTTCATTTTGGTTTCATTCTTGACTGTATTTCAAGGGAATTTAATTTTGTAATAATATCCTTTATGTCACCTCATATCTTACGCAGAATATGTATACTCTCATATAATTTCGCTCAGGAGTTTTGGACATTTATGAGCCTTGAACCTAAAGAATCCCTTGGCACGCGTGAGTTGATAGCGGAACAATTCTCAACAAATATTCCAGGCTCACATATATTCCTACTGAATAATGGCTAACGCAAACTTCAAAATATTACAGTGGAATATGAACGGGTTCCAACGGCACAAAGATGATCTAAAGCACCTAGTGCGATCTAACCAGTTCCAAATACTAGCACTACAGGAAACACATTTATCAGCAGACAGAAACACTTCACTATTAGGATATTCATCATATAGATATGATTATACATTGGGAGGAAAGGCTTCAGGAGGCGTCGCTATATTCGTCAATGAGACAGTCTATAGTGAACCTATCCGAATCAGAAGCACATTACAGGCGGTAGCTTGTACTGTCTACGCTCCCTTTAGGATGACCATTTGCAATATCTATCTTCCACCAAGTGATAGGGTTGACCCTACTGACTTACAGGACTTAATAACACAACTCCCTCGACCTTTAATATTTCTCGGAGACCTGAACGCTCTTAGTACAATGTGGAACTCAAATGTTACTAATACGAGGGGAAGAATCATTGAACATGTTCTAGATGTACATGACTTAATCCCCCTTAATGATGGTTCCCCCACTCACCTGTGCTCACGAACAGGAACGTTTTCAAACATCGATGTCACAACATGCTCGCCCGACATCCTTGTACGCTTCAAATGGGAAGTTAAAAAAGATCTCTACGATAGCGATCACTTTCCAATAGCTATAGAACTACAAAGCGTTCCTGAGCCGTTCCAGGTACCACCGAGATTTAATACTAAGAAAGCAGATTGGACAAAATACCAACAATACATTACAAACGAACTTAATTTCTCAAACATTGACACAATACAAGACTTCAACGAACTCTTAATTACAGCCGCTGAAAGCTCGATTCCAAAAACCAGGACCGTAAAGAAACACATCCCCGTTCCTTGGTGGAATGAACGATGCAAACAGGCAGTAAAGGAAAAACGTAGTGCTCTTAACAAATTCAGGCGAAGCCCCACTACTGAGTTCTTAATCAATTTCAAAAAAGCCAAAGCTACTTGCCGGCACATAATTAATGAAAGCAAAAGGCAATGTTGGGTAGACTTCTTGGCGACTTTAAACAGAAATACACCACAAAGTACACTATGGAATAATCTTCAAAAGATAACAAATAGAAAATATCGGACACCAATAAGTGGTTTAAAAGTAGAAGACTTAATCCTGACTGACTGTAAACATATAGCAGATGCTTTAGCAAAACATTTCAGTGACATTTCAAAGATACCTGAACACAACCATGTACACAATACTGACATGACACAAAACCAATTGAACATTGTGACTCTACAAAAAGAAACATCCCCTCTAGACGAACCATTTACTTTAGATGAACTAAACTACGCACTAACTAACAAAAAAGAAAACTCACCCGGACCAGACAGAATGACTTACAATATGCTAAGACACCTTCCCAACACTTGCCTTAAAGAACTATTGCGGCTTATGAACTCAGTATATGATTCGGGGCAAATCCCAGAATGTTGGACTACCAGCATCGTTATTCCTATACTCAAACCTAACAAAGATAAATCTGAGGTTGCAAGTTACAGGCCGATATCACTTACCAGCTGTGTCTGCAAGATATTCGAGAAAATGTTAAACAGGAGGTTAATGTGGTACCTTGAATCGAAGCGTCTACTCTCGCCATATCAGTGCGGTTTCAGAGAAAGACATTCAACGCTGGACCATCTAGTTCGCCTAGAGTCTTACATCATCGATTCATTTCTCAATAAAAAGGCCGCACTAGTAGTATCCTTTGATATAAATAAAGCTTTTGACACAGTTTGGCCAAGAACAATTGTTTCTAAACTTTATGAATGGGGTATTCGGGGGAAATCATTTGAATTTATCAAGAGTTTCCTCTCGAATAGAACATTCAGAGTCAGAAATGGAACTTGCCTCTCAGATGTCTATAAACAAGAAATGGGAATTCCCCAAGGGAGCATATTGAGTACAACACTGTTCCTCATTGCTATGGATTCGGTTCGGCATCACATTCCTCCCGATGTACAGTACTGTTTATATGTTGACGATCTACTAATAATCCATTCATCCAAGACTGCAGAAGCTTCGCAAAACAGAATACAAGAAACAATACAATCACTCGAAAACTGGACTGACTTAACAGGACTCAAATTTTCGACACATAAAACAAAGTCTATTTTATTTACACGAAAGAAACGCGATACCGACTATCATTTACATTTGTACAATACACCAATCCCACAGACAAACGTAATAAAATTCTTGGGTTTACTGTTTGACAAAAAACTTACATGGGTCCCCCAACTCCAGGAACTTGTCAAAAGATGTAAAAAATCGTTACACCTTTTGAGAGTTCTAGGTAACACTAGGTGGGGGGCTGATAGGAAAGTATTGCTAAACGTCTATCGAAGTTATACCAGGTCTCTTCTGGATTACGGATGCGTAGCTTACTCGTCTGCCAGGCCCACAACACTAAACATGCTCAATCCAATACATAACACTGGTATACGGTTATCACTGGGTGCTTTTAGATCTAGTCCAGTGATCAGCCTCTACGCAGAAGCCGTCGAACCTCCTCTCAGTTATAGGAGAGCAGTATTATCGGCGGCGTATTATTACAAACTTAAATCCCTGAATACTGAAACTTGCACGAACAATATCATGGAAAATGAGAATCTCGGTAAATATGAACAAAGGAGAAGCCATGTCCGACCATTTATTGTAAGATTTCTCGAAATGGAAGAAATGTTTGACCTGGGACAATATAACATTACGACTCACAGACAAAGTTCGAACCCACCTTGGACGATACGGAACTATGACATAGACTTAACTCTTACAAAATATCATAAAAAGGACCCACTTTCTACCTTACTACATACACACTACTTTACTGAATACTTAAAACATCACGAAAACTGCATTACAATTTTCACAGACGGATCGAAGACTGAATACGGAGTTGGCTCAGCAGCCGTTGTACAAGGAGAGATTTATGCCCAGAAGCTGCCTCCATATGTAAACATTCTCGGGGCAGAACTATATGCTATCCTCCTTGCACTGATCAATACACCAAATACACATCATAAACATATTATCATTTTCAGTGACTCGTTGGGTTCGCTGCAATGTCTCCAAAATATGTATACATGCCACCCCATATGCACTGAAATAAAAGATAAAATAAACGACTTACAGACTACAGGAAAACATATAACACTCTCATGGCTGCCTGGACATAAAGACCTCGGACAAAATACGACAGCTGACAGGCATGCTAGACTTGTGACAGAAGAACAGACATACCAACATTTTGAACTATTTCACAAAGATGTTACTCGACATACTTGCAGAACCATACTCGACAAATGGCGACTTGATTGGCATACTGTGACTGACAATAAACTAAGGACTATTAAACCGACTATTACAGACTGGCCTGTAATAGTCGGCCTGTAATAGTCCTGTAATCCTCAGCTCACGCCGAGAAGAAGTAGTCCTTGCGAGACTAAGAATCGGCCATACACGCATTACCCACGAGTACCTGATGACAAAATCGGACAAACCCAAATGCACGACTTGTAACACAGATCTTACTGTAAATCATATTCTAACAGACTGTCGGTTACGGCATAACTTGGACATTCCTCATGACCTGACAGACATACTTTCTGAAGGCAGCCATTATATTAACACAATATTGACATATTTAAAAAACACTAACATGTACGACAAAATATAATACATAACCGTAAGAATCCATTTCACCTTTTTTGCAATAATAATGAAATCTAATTCACTCTATTCATTAAATAAACACCTCATTCATTCTAATTTTATTTAATTATTTTTCTTTATACATATTTCTATTTAATTTTTGTTTCGTTTACTATTTATACCTTATACATACTTATCATTACTATACATCATTGTCTGTAGCAACTACTGTTTTGGAGTGACATCGTTAAGTTCAACACCTGCATCAGCTTAATACAGGGAATTAAATGCTCTTCGCTTTAGATGCGGAGCATCATCATAAATAAAATATTAAAGAGAGTAAAAGGCAAAGCTGGATTGACTTCCTAACGACAATGAACAGACATACAGAATCAAGTGTAATATGGAGAAATCTCAATAAAAATCTCAAAAAAATGTACCGGACGCCTGTATGTGGACTCAAAATACTCGTCTCAGTACTGAATGACTACAAAGACATAGCAAATGTACTGGCCAAACACTACAGTGACATATCGAAATCACCTGACAATATTAATCTACTACTCTACCAAGATATCAATTTACCATTACGGACAATATCACGAGGACATAATAAGCTGAACGAACCATTTACACTGGACGAACTACATTGCGCACTATCATCTACTAAAGACAGCTCACCAGGACCTGATTGCATTACATATTCCATGATCAAACATCTACCCAGCATCTGCCTTTCTCAACCTCTACGGCTTATAAACTCGGTATATGACACCGGAAACTTTCCTGAATCTTGGACTAATAGCATAGTAATTCCTATACTGAAACCAAATAAAGATAAATCTTCTTTTTTTTTTTTTTTTTTTTTTATTATTTATTGAATATTTACAATCTGCATACATAAAATACAATAAGTAAATAAATATCTCATACATAGCTATACACAAGGAAGAACAGAGGGGAGAAGGCAGCCATTGCTGTCACTCCCTAAGGAATGAATAATGTTTTTAAGAGTTACAGTTGGTCCCTAGGCCACTTTCTTTTCAGGCGTCTCGGGGGATTTGAAGGGATCGCATCTGTGGAAAGGGATTGGGCAAGGGGATTGGGATGAAAGGATAGCTTGGAATGAAAAGTGGAGAAGCGGGTTTTAGCTAATTCAGCGACAAAGGGAATTTCCAGGTCTCGGTGGATGATATTATTGTTGACGTAGAAGGGAACATTAAGGATCCGGCGAAGGACTTTGGACTGGAAGGTTTGGATTCGGTTCATGTTGGAAGCTTTTGCTGTACCCCATAGTTCAATGCCGTATGTCCAAATCGGTTTAATAATCGTTTTGTAGATTGTTAGTTTGTTTTCAGTACTGAGTTTTGATTTGGGACCTATTAGTCGTCTAAGTAGGCCGTAGCGTCTGTTTAGTTCTTGTCGTTTTGTTTTTGTGTGTGTGTTCCAAGTAAGTCTCTTGTCGAGGTGGAAGCCTAGGTATCGAACAACATCGGATTTGGGAATGAGGGATTCGTTTAGGGTAACAGATGGGCACTCACTGCGCCGCAGTGTGAATGTGACGTGCTTACATTTTTCGGCGTTAACTTTGATTCGCCACTTCTTTAGCCACATCTCGATTTCCAATAGATGATTTTGGAGCGCTTCTGAGGCTTGCTGCGGGTTGGCAGAACTGATACTGAAACCAAATAAAGATAAATCTGATGTAGCAAGTTATCGACCAGTCTCCCCCACCAGCTGTGTCTGCAAGTTAGTTGAAAAAATGCTGAATAAAAGGTTAGTGTGGTTACTGGAATATGAAAATCGTCTATCACCATTTCAATGTGGCTTCAGGCAGAGACTCAACGTTCGAGCACATAGTACGATTGGAGTCGTCTATTATAGATGCCTTCTTCGTCAAAAAATCCACACTAGCTGTATCTTTCGATGTAAATAAAGCATTTGATACGGTCTGGCAGGGGAGGATTGTTTCTAGGCTAACTGAATGGGGTGTTGGGGAAAAACCTATTAATTTTATAATAGGTTTTCTCTCCAACAGGTCATTCAGAGTTAGAAATGGTAACTGCTTTTCAGATGTCTTTAAACAAGAAATTGGAGTACCTCAAGGGGGAGTACTGAGTACAACGCTGTTCTTAATTGCAATGGACACTATTCGGGATTTCATACCTCCAAACGTTCAGTACTGTCTATATGTCGATGACTTACTAATATTCTATTCGTCAGAGAACATACAAGAAGCACAAAACGAAATACAGGAAACAATAAACTCATTGGAACGTTGGACAGAAATTACAGGACTGAAATTCTCTCCACATAAAACTAAATCAATACTTTTTACTAAGAAAATACGAAACAGAAACTATCAATTACTTCTTGATAACACACCAGTTTCACAAACCACCGTTATTAAATTTCTAGGACTCTACTTCGACAGACGACTCACTTGGGTGCCCCATCTAAAGGATCTTGTTAAAAGATGTAAAAAATCATTGCATCTTTTGAGAATTTTAAGTAGTACAAAATGGGGCGCTGACAGGAAAGTAATGCTAACTGTCTATCGGAGTTTCACCAGGTCACTACTGGACTATGGATGTGTAGCATACTCGTCTGCCAAGCCCAGTACACTGAACATACTCAATCCCATACATAATACAGGACTTCGGTTGGCGCTAGGTGCGTTCAGGTCAAGTCCTGTAAATAGCTTGTATGCTGAAGCAAATGAAGCTCCACTGTCTATCAGGAGAGCAATATTATCAGCAGAATACTTTCATAAAGTCCAAGGCTTGTCATGTGTTAGTAATCTCGGAGAAGCAACTAATACAGAATTGTACGAACAGAGAAGAAAACATGCTCCGCCCTTCTTCGTAAGATTCGCTGAAATAAAAGAGTTGTTCGGATGTTTACACTTGGACAGTAAACCTGACACACTGATATCAATACCACCTTGGACTATACAAAACTTTGATATTAAGTTATCATTCACAACTCTCAAAAAGACAGATCCATCAGCGACTCTCTTCTACAGTAATTACTTTAAACAAATTTCAACAAAACACGAAGATTCCCTCAAAATATTCACAGATGGATCTAAAACAGAAAATGGCGTAGGAGCTGCAGTGGTTATTGAAGGCAACTTATTTTCTCAAAAACTGCCTCCAACCTGTAGCATATATGAAGCTGAATTGCATGCCATACTCCTTGCTATAAAGAATATTCCATCGACACAACATTCACACTTAATCCTTTTCACAGACTCTCTGAGTTCACTCCAGTCACTACAAAACATGTACACGTTACACCCTACTTGCACAGAAATCAAAGAACACATTCATTACTTACACTCACTAGGAAAACATATATCATTATGGTGGCTGCCAGGACATGAAAACCTTGGACTGAGTACGACCGCTGACTTACAAGCCAAACTTGCTACACAGAAAGACACTTACCCACATTATAAACTCTACTTCAAAGATTTAACTAGAATACATCGAAATACAATACGACAAAAATGGCAGCTAGACTGAAGCAATATGAAAGACAACAAACTAAGACAAATCAAACATGTACTTACTTACTGGCCAAGCGCGTACAGAAATTCCCGGAGAGAGGAAATAGTTCTTGCAAGACTGCGAATAGGCCACACACGCATTACACACGAATACTTGATGACAAATACTGAAAGACCAAAATGTCAAATCTGCAATACAGAACTAACAGTCAGACATATACTAACGGACTGCCAGCTTACAGCGAACTTAGACATACCTCGGGACATTACTGACCTACTTACTGACAGCAGCCACTATATCCACAATATTATCACATACTTGAAAAATATTAACATATATAACATAATATGAAAACATCCGCAACTTTTTTATTTCAAAATCCAATGAATATTACTTAGTTTCTCAATGTTTATTTTTGTGTTTTCTTTTTATTTATTTATTTTTTTTATTTCTGTTTAGTTATCTGTTTTTTTCCATATTTTACTTTTGATTCTATATTGGTGTCGTAGTATATCATCACTATGAGCAACTATTACCAGCAATCGATGCCATTCATAGACAATGCGGAGCATCGAAAAAAAAAATAAATAAATAAAAAACTTTCATAGGCAAACTGTTTTGGGAGGGACCTGGAACTTGGGCTCTTTTTTTCAACGTTAGTTTTTTCTTGGGCGGGTGCTCTGAAACATGAAGGTCTACCTCATAATTGGTGTTCCTCCCTTTGGAGCGAGGGAGGAAAAGCGCTAAATGATTCCTAAGTTTAAACCAGAGAAATAAGTGCTTAAAATGTCGAAAGATTTAGTTTCTTTGTTTAACGGTCCTGTGTGTTGATTTTTTTGTTTTATTCTTAGTGGGTTTTAGCACTTACCTCCGAAGAAAAGTAGCTATTGAGGTTGCACTCATGACGGAATTTTTGAAAAATTTCTTCGAATCTTTATCGATCCTACCTAGTAGACACCGAAAATGACCCCCGTTAAAATTTATATATATATATCTACATATATATGTATATATATATATATATATATATATATATATATATATATATATATATATATATATATGTGTGTGTGTGTGTATGTATGTATATGTGTCTGTTAACACGATAGCGGCGAGAGTTTTTGTTTTTTCTTCACGAAACGTGGTATATAGCGTTCAATTAGCAAACGATTGAACGAGTTTGTTAACCACCGAAATCAGTCCACCGGGAGGGGGGGTTTATCCCGGACCCAAAACACTAATTTGACCATGCCAGCCGTAGTTTTTGTTATATTTCAATGAAACTCGGTATTCGTTATGTTAAACTAAAGAGAAAAATATTTTGTAAAAATAAACTAAATCGGTTCATTAGGAGGGGGGGGGTTTACTCCGGACCCATATTACCAATTTACCACTACCAGCCGTAAATTTTGTTTCATTTCAACGAAACTCGGTATTCCTGGTGGTAATCAACAGAGAAAAATGGCTTGTAAAAATAAATTAAATCGGGTAATTTGGAGGGGGGGGGGGTTTACTCCGGACCTAAAGTACTAATATACTCATACCGGTCGTAATTTCTGCTGTATTATAACGAAACGCGGTATACGTCGTGGGTAACTCATGAGAAAGATGTATTGTAAAAATGAAGTAAATCGGTCTATTGGAAAGGAGGGTTTACTTTAAACTCTGTTTCATTATAATTATCCCGCCAGACGTAGGTTCCCAAAGCCGCCGCGAGGAGCGCTATCTCCCACTAGGGGGACTGTATCCTGTTCCTGCGTCAGATCAAAAGACGGAAAATGAAGTTTTTGTGTATTTATTAAGTGGTACAGTATCATGTATTAACATAACTCTGGAAGCAAATTATTTACAAAATTCATAATTGAACAGTTCTCATAAGAAATGTAAATGAGCAGAACTATTCACGTTTTATTTTACTTATATAGGTTATTTACAGCAAATTATTCAGTAATGTTGTCTACACTACAACGATTCTTAGGAAAGTGCTTAGTTATGCAGGTCCTGCTTGACGGACTTTTTTTAATTGATTTTAGCTGTAAAAAAAATTTACCAAAAAAATAATATAAGTAATATGACAAACAATTTTCAGTGGTTCGCTGTTAATATTTCATGACTTATTGACAATTTTATGTTATGATGACTCATTTCCTGGAAGTCTGAGTCATATAAATTGGTCTCTAAAGTAATATGTATAGGTCAATAAAGCTTTTCTTAAAAACGAATGCGAAATGTCGATATAAATCGATACACTAAATGCTAGTGACTCAAAAACCCTTCCATCCAAATGCTGGTAGATGTACATGTTTTAGGATTAAATAATACTTGGCTTACCCGTTACTCAAATTGTCGTTATTGGCGAAAGGAGAGCTGAGGGCAGGAATGACCAAAACGCGCGGGAGATGGGAGGGGTGTTGTGTATATATAATCAGCTGACCATCCGACATCTGTATCACAACCCTTTCACACACTCAGCATTAAACATGGCTTCTTTAGTGAGTATATTTTTATAAAATACTAAATTTGACAGAAAAGAAAAATGAATAACACACAAATGGACAGTAATATGTTTCCTCCAGAAAATGTATAATGATAAACTTATTTTTAGAAGATGAGCCAATCCAAATATATTGTCGAAATTAATTTAAAAATTTTATATTGGCTCATTTTATAATAAAATAAATAGTTTTGCTCTTTCATATTTAATGGCATAGTCCATTTTTTTTTCTTTCTTTTTTTTTTTATATATACTTTTCCAGCACATCGTTCTCATTAGTGGATACAATGTCCACCAAGACTTCTTTGGAATGAAGTAAAAATTAATTGTAATGGTAGAATAAATGAGAATTAATACTATGGTTCCAAGTGGTCTCCCGTGGTCTAGTGGCTAGCGCCTTAGGTTCAGGCAGGAATTTTCTCATCTCAGGGCCCGTTGGGAAACTTCCTCGCTGCACCCTGGATGTCTAATGCTAATGGGCTAGATGGCGAAGCGTCGTAAAAAAAAAAAAAAAAAAAAAAAAAAAAAAAAAAAAAAAAAAAAAAAAATGGTGCCCGATTTGTACTTGTTTTTCCCTCCGAAACCGATCGTGTTGGGTATCAAATGAATTGGCTCGGTAAGGAGAACCTAAAACTAAAGGGAGCAATCCGAAAACATAGAATGTTT